>BGPR01006858.1:0-68405 GCA_013235015.1 Araneus ventricosus
ATGGATAAATATATTTGTTTAAAAAACGGATTGTCAAAATAATTATAAGTCGCTTTCTAATTAAAGCAAATATAAAATAACTTTCAGCATTTTCAGCTGAGTATATGTGAGAATTTTCCAGAAAGAAACGTTTGAAATTTGTCGAACATGTTCCATCAGTCAATAAAATTAGATCTTTAGCAATAATTGTGTTTAAAAAGATATCAAACTGATAGACTCATGGATGAAATTTCACAGATGCTTTTATTACTAAAATTATTGATAAGTATGTGTAATATTCTGTACTTAATCTTTCATAAGGTTGACTCTCTGTCGAGTTATCTATTCTCTATCAGTCTTTTTTATGTAAATGCGATAACTAAAAAAAGCAACGTTTCAGGTAAATGAAATTTCGTATGTAGTCTTTATACCAAAAATATGAATCTGTATCAAATATTAGACTCTGTCAATCAACAGGAAGAAATCCAAAATGAATGAGAAGTCCCAATTCTCTTCAATGTACTAAGAAGGTAAAGACAAAACGTCCCGCATTATGTAAGTGTATGAGAGATTCGGGGGGAGAAAATGCTCCGCTGTTTATAGATATGAATAACTCACACTCATTCGTCTGCATACATGGGTAAATTTCTTTAGTCTATACGAAGGATTATAAGATTACAGTGTTTACAGGGATGAATTTATTCATTACTAGCCGCCTTCGGCGGTCAGATTATTTGCCAGGAATATGATTTCAATTCAATCTTGCATCATTTTATATTCATTGTACTCTTAACAACGTAATTTTAAACTTCATATTGTGGTAAATATTTAACACATGTTCCATTAGTGACCTTGTACCTGTTCTGGTCATTGTCTATATAAATGTTCCTAATGGTGACAAATAATTGACTAGGCCATGTAACCTCTAATTCCATGTGGTCGGCACTATCATCACTTTCTTATTCCTCTTGTAAAATAGGCATTTGAGTTCAACATTAAAATGACACAGCACTTTTTATGGCCAGCGGCAGGTTAGCTGGATTAAAATATGCTGAGGAAAGAATGAAAACATAGCAACCATAGCTATTCAGCTTAATGAATATATTTCTTAATGTAAGCAAAGCAATATCTCGGTGAGCTTGGTTTATAGATTTAACAAAATTCTTGATGAATAAAAAATGAAAGCAAAATGTATTATGATCCTAGCTCAGATTACAACAATGAAAGAGAAATATGCAATTAAATATATTTAAACAATGAAAACGGTTTGAGTTAAGTTGAAACAATGAAATGTACTGTTGTAAATTATGCCAAAAATATTTTTAAAAATTTATTAAAATTCGAGAAAATATTGTACGGAAATTTAATTGACATCATTGGAAAGTGTTGTAATAATTTCGGTAGTTATTAAGGAAAAACGCAGAAATTTTGCCAAATTTTTAATTAATTAAAATTTTAAAAAAGGGGTCCGAGTTGCACATTCCCACCCTTCAAAGTATATTTGTGCCAAATCTCGTAGCTCTAGATCTAGCGGTCTGCCATAGAGAGGACCAACACACGGACATCACACACAGACACAAACACATTCTCCTTTATCATTAGTAGAGATCAAAATCGAGAATAACATGATTATTAAGATACTCCATTTGGATCATTCTTCATTATAATGTTAATGATTCATAGCGTTGATGTTTCATTGACGAGAGAGATAAAGTGTCAAAGCATAATCAACTGCAAGATAAATAAAATTGATTTAAATATCTCATTTTGCTTTACGTTTTACGCCAAAAATACAAATGATAGTGAAAACGAATTAAGATTTTTCACATAAATTTACTAAGAAATCTAAAATAAAATTTTTAGGGAACAAGGTAGTTTTTGTGTTGAAAAGAAAATCATTTCCTCTTATAAAATAATTTATGTGTCGTTCGCTCGTAAGAACATTTGAAAAATAAAATACAAATATTAAAAAACTAATTAATACTATTTTTTTTCCTTATTAAAACTCTTTTCATAGTATATTTGGCTTGAGTTTTTAAAAATTTCATCAGAAATATCCTATTTCCGATATCAGAAACATTAGAACTTGGCTTTGCAATTTATTGAAATAGTATTCTATGCCTTCCTATATAAATGGTAAGTAAGCCTTTTCTTTTTAAACAGGCATTTATTTAAGAATTTTATATATTTTATTGAATAAATTCTCAATAGTCCAAACAAACGTATGTCCAAAGTTATCCAAGCAATACTTTTGATGATTTCCCTCAGACAAAAAAAAACGATTTCTGAGAATCTTCTCACATTATGTTGCTAGAAACTTTAAAATTCCAATCATAGAAATGTTAGGTTTTTTTTTCTTTTCTTTGTTTGTTTATTTATTCCTTTATTACTTTTTTGGAAATGAAACAGCGCATATCCAACAAAGTAACAACAAATCCATCTTTCGTCAGTCTGGTATGTGAGTTTCGTTTTTCTCTGATGACCGTCTACCGAACTGATTTGGGGGCGTTCCTTACAGCCAGCTATCTTATACTATTTCGTTCCATGACTAAAATCTACGACGTCCATCAGTTTCAAAGTACCTTTATACTGTAAAAAGCTTATTTAGTCTTTTATCTTCTAACACAAGGGTTCCCAACCATTTTTCCCTCGCGTACTTCTAGATTATTCTTTTTGTTTAAACGTACCCCCTACTGTCATATACCCCCCCTTCTAACCATCCGTCAATGCAGAGAAGTTTTTATCAATAATGTTAAGAGCTTAGTAAAGCTTAAGCGTGAAATGACTCGATTAATAACATTTGTAGGACTTATTTTTGATTTTACAATTTATTCTATTTTTACAATAGTATAATTTCAACGTCAAAGCAAATGAAACCAGTATTGCAATAATTTCGTTTTGACTTAAAAGGATAGCTAAAAATTACACTTCGTAATAATCAATTATTCGAGTGTTGCAGTTATTAATTGTCAAGTATACACTTGGAAAAACAAAATAAATTTTGAAATTTTTTTATCCCTTATGTTTTCTAGTTTCCGCCATTAACAACTTTGAATTCTCGCACCCCAGGTTGGGAACCTCTGTACTAACAGATCAGCTCGGTCGTCTAGAGATGTCAATAATATACTTCAGTCTAGCGAATTAATTTTGGAATCCACTGAGCTTCCTACTGACGAAAAAACGCGTTACTTCATATAAAAGGATCAGACAATGGCCATTTACGAGGGTAAGTCATTAAATAAGTCACAAAAGATAAGAAAAAAATAATTTACCAAGGCAATCACTTGGAAACAATTTTATTTTTCAACATAATCTCCACCAATGTTGATGCACTTATCCCATCGTCTTATCAGCGCCCCAATTCCAGCTGAATAAAATTCTTTGGGTTGCTGTCTCATCCACAGTAGGACTTCGTGTTGAACGTCGTCATCATCTGCAAAGTGTTTTCCTCCAAGAAATTGTTTTAGTGGACCAAGCAGATAAAAATCGCTTGGGGCTAAGTCTGGTTGGTCAGTGCTACAGCATCCACCTCACAGCCCAGACTTAGCCTCAAGCGATTTTTATCTGACGACGTTCTACACGAAGTCTTACTGTGGATGAGACAACAACCAAAGAATTTTATGCATCTGGAATTAGAGCGCTGATGAAACGATGGGATAAGTGCATGAACATTGGTGGATATTATGTTGAAAAATAAAATTGTTTCCAAATGATTATCATGGTAAATTATTTTTTTCTTATCTTTTGTGACTTACTTAATGACTTACTTTCGTACATAGTAGTGGCGTCACCTAAATTGACTGCAGTAGATTAATGCCTCCTTTTTGAACTACAAGATGATCACTGCAGTTAGACATTTGTAGCTTTGAATGATGAGGATAGCATCTGTATTAAAATAATGTTCCATTCCCCATATTTCTTATTCTCATCGATATGAAGATTTTTTATGATAAATAAGATTCAGTTTACTTTAGACTTGGATTCGAAGAAATTTTGGAATTCTGAAATGTTTTTATTTTGATTATAATGTCAAGACTCTGTTAACAGGTCATCCCAGTTCTTCACATTTATTTAAAAGGTCTCAGAGTTGCATGTGATGTAACTATTGCTTTAGCAGACAAAATTAAGAAAATTGTGTGATAGAAATTTTTATTACTCTCAGCCACTTAAAATCTAAAAATTAATTTTATTTGTCCCTCCTCGTAAGAAAACAAAAATTTTCGTGGGTATGGATGTTGATGGCAAAAGATAAAATTATTAATTCGAAATGTAACTCCTTATCTTTATGCAGCATAAGTATAACTTGATTATTAATTATAATCAAAGCAAAATAACATTTCAATGTCAATAAAATCGATCTGTCCTCTTATTGAGTATATGATTGATTGCCTAATTAATTGTAAAGATTATAATGTAAGTTCCATTTTTTCTAATTGCTGTATTAGATTTTATAAAAATCAGAGAACTTCTTCTTGTTGATTACGGGACACCTCGTCCCTGATCCCGGAGACGAGTCCATTGTCAGGATAGTGTAAAAAAAATCAGAGAACTATGCATACAACAGATGAAATTAAGAACTGATTTACAAAAATCTCTTTTCTCTTATGTATGATTAATGTTGTTCTATCTTCACATGCTTCTTCCCATAATTATTTTCCCTATTCAGTCTTGAATAATTTGACAAAAAAACACTCTCCAAATTAATTTTAATAATTCGATTTCGTAATAAAATTGAGGCACATTCTTCGAGGCACATCTTACTTGATGCTGAATCATTTTTTTAATAAAAATAATTTATAAAATTCCAAAAAAATGAAGACCATCTATGATAGAAAATTCATTTTAAAGGATTAAACACAATTTCTCGATTATTGAATTAAAACTATAGTTCCCTAACATTTCATTTTTAATTATATAAATGTCATCATAAAGGTTAAGGTGAAGAAAATATATATAAAATGGCTGCATAGAATGAGAATCCAAACTTATAAAGGATCTATGGTATTTGTGAAAACCGGCATTAGCTTTTCTTTATTACAACTAGGCAAAACTTGTTTCCTATTTTGAATACTGTCTGAAACTATCAGTTTGTTTTTAGAAAAGTGACCATAAATGTCAATAAATTCTTCATATTATGGATTTCGTTGTTCTCATCGAAATCTGTGCCGTGGTTGAAGTCTCATCTACGAGATCTATAGCGTTGGTAGAATTCAGATCATTCATTCTGGCGGTTTTGCCACAAAGCTTGGTGGTAAATTCATTTGGCGTCGATAGATGGCGCACCAAATTCTGCGATTGTCTTGGAAAAGTTAATTTAGTGTAGATTCGCATCGAAAGAGGACGCTGTCAAAGAACGTTACAATGCGCAACGCATCTTGAGAACGCAGACGATTTAGGAGATAAACGTTACTGGGTTTCACATAATAGAAATTCAATTGAGAATTGACATTAGCGGTTCGAATTCAGTGGTTGGTGAGTTCTGCACAATAACTCTATATAGTTCTGTTCTGGCAGAATAGGGTTGAGCAGGATTTCAATTCTCAAATGAATTCTTAATCCTAGCTGAATAGGATCAGAATTCTTTTAAGAAAATTCTTCATGATGTACATAGTTCACATTAGACCGAAAAAAAAGTATATTTTTATACTTTTGGAATATTTCCTGCAGAACGAACAAATATAGAGACCACCGAGTATGATGATCCGACGTCCGTGTTAAATTGTTGCGCGCTAAACTTGATATCAAAGTTCTAACGTTTCCACATTAGCATGATGTGGCAGTGGGAGAAGTGTTATAAAAGCTTATTTTCATTCTCGTCATCTGACTACAATTCAAAATTATGAATCCATCCCCGCTAGTCTCGTCTAGATTCAAAATTAAAGTCAGTCGAAAATTCCAATCCAACCTCTAGAGTCACAGATTAATTTTCTTAATTAATTCTTTGTGTACTCATAAAATGTAATTTGTTATGGTAAATATTTATTTAAAAGAAATTTTGTACTTTTTTTCCATTTCATATAAAAACTGTGGACTTCATTACACAACTAAATCTGTGTCAGGTAATTGAAACTATGATCATGGCGTCAAAACACCAAAAATCAGGCCGAGACATTTTCTGTGGACTACTGAAAACAGAAATCGTTCTAAGACCTAACATTGAGATGTGTTGTTAAATGTATTATTGGATGGGTTAAATTATTGCTGCCGAGGGACCTCGGTTGCCTTCTGGCAAAGTTTTGGCTTCGATGCCGGAGAGTTCCAGGTTCGACACCCGATTCAACAACTGTGTGTGGGCGCACATCAAATCCGACGCCGTGGATCAACCTCTCACCTGCCAGTAGGGTGTGGAAGCTTGGAGAAAGGGAATGGCAGATCTGGTTTAGCCCTCATTTATTTGACCGCGGTTCAAAATTGCGAGGTCCGTCCACAATAGCATTGCTCCAAAACGGGCAACACAATTTTTAAACTAAACCAAACTTTGAGGTGCACCAAATAGCCTTTTAGATCATTGTAGTACTTAATTGATCAATGAAGCACTTGCTTATTTGAAATTGATTATCTAAAATTTTGGTTTCAAAATAACAGTATGATTTTCTAATTTTTAACTGTTTGATTGATTCAATTTAAAAGAAACTTCATACTCAAAGAAAGATACAACATTGTTTCTCTGAAAATAATACAAGTATATACAACGGGAATAAAAAATGAAAATTCATGGGTAAAATTTCAGATTATCTGGGCAGCATTAATTTTGGTAAAAAGTGTACTGTGATTTTTAAGGGTTATTTTTTTTTAATTCTTTCTCACATGCATCTGATAAATTTAAAATTTAACCATAATGTGAAAACTCTCATAAAAATATGAGAATCAGAACCATTGAAACAAAAGTGGTCTGTTTTAGTTATGCATCTGTCGAATCGCAATATATCATAAAGATTCCCTTTCCTCATTCTCTCCCATGCCATTCTTCAAAAGTACATCTGTACATAAATATTTAGATGAACTCCCTCGATTACATTACTCCCAAAAAGTAATGCATGATTTGTAAAATGAGAAACATTTGGAGTTAATTTGAATACAACGGTTCACAATTAGTTGCAGAAAATCGTGGGACGTACCATCTCGGGAATTCACATTTTATAGTGAAGATTTTGTCACGAGGACATTTAGGGGGATATTTAGGGACATTAAACAGAAAAGAGCGTATGCATAAAATTGTAAGTGTTTGATTTGAAAAGTGATTGTAAGTAAAATAAATTCTGATCTACATGAAAAATAATAAGGTATGCTCTGAAAATTTGAAGTATAGATGATGCTTATCCAATTTGTCTGAAATTTGTGGCCAAATTCATGAGTCTGAAATTCATGATAGAATGATAGGAGGAAAGTGCTGCATCTTCTGTTGATCAAAGAGAACTTGGAGCATATGAAATAGAAATCTGACTTAGCTTTGATAAGTGAAGGTAAATTGCTTTCCTGGAGGATTTTCAAGAGAAACTGGTCTACATTTGTGTTTCGCTTGGAGTGGAAAAATAAAACCCCTTGAAGCCAACTCGACAGCAGCGAGCAATTAGATGCTAAAGCGCACATCTTTCTACCAGTTTTTGAATAATTCTGATTAAAAGTGAAGCCTTAGGATGGAACCCATATCCCTTTTCCTCCAATTCAAGTTTCGCATCCATGTCGAATATCAGTCAGCGAATTCTTAAAAAGATTTTATTTCAGCGAAAGATGGCTTTAAGAGTCCTTACGAAGAGCTTTTTATGCCATGCTATTAGATCATTTTGAAAACCTTCTAGAAGAAAGGGATATGGATTGAAAATATCAATGCGTATTCAGTAGTGAATCGGAAGAAAACTCTTATTTTTACAAAAAATTATTTTGTAGGAATACACTAAGACTTTTATTGAATAATCTAACAAAAAGAGGAAAACTTTTTAAAGTCGTTTAATTACTTAGTAAGTGTAAATATGTGTGTGCGTCAGTACTATAATAAAAAAAAATATAATTCAGAAATTATTTTATATCATAAATTTTTAATTAATAAGATAAATCAGAAATGAAGTTTTCGATTGGTTATGTCAAAGAAATGGTGTCATTGATATCTAGCATAGTTCTACCATTTTGAATAAAATCCTAACATGCTTTGTGATAATAATAATAATAATACATTGTAGAGAGACTAGACTCATGTTTATATAGAATGCCGCTGTTGAAGAATTAATTCAATTTCAGGAACCATTTTTATTACATGGCTAAGTTCCACGACACAATACATTAAAAGGTACATGACGCAAGACAGAGAACAACAACACAGGACAAGTACACAGAAGAAGAAGAGAGAGAGGCATCATGGAAAAAACATGGAGAGGTATCATGGGTAGCGCCACCTACCATAAAAAGGAGAAGGCAGTGAATTGTAACCGCTACAACATTTATATGTATACGGAGCGAAATAAATCTTTTATTAGTATAACTTGTGTTACTTGTTATTATTACGAATCTTCAGGATCTATCTTTCATTTACTGGAAAATGCTAAAAGTTTAAAACTATTTCATGTTAAACTCGATATTCTAGCAATGAAAAACCAATTATATCTCATGTGGCAGAAAAAGAGCAACATATAACATACATACGCGTAAGCATTCGTCTAACCTATAGACATTCAACAGATTATCTAGATACAAAATTTTGCAATTAATTCTATTCAAAATTATGACTTAACCCTTCCTGAACTGAATGTAGATTCAGTTAATTTCAAAATTTGAGATCCAAAAACATCTGATTCAAAAGTATGACTTCAAACCTCAGAATGAGGAATTACAATAAATATCTATTTATCAAGGTAACAGCATTAAATAATAATTCAATAAATTGTATAGGGGAAAGTGAGGTAAATAGGGTAGTTGGGTACTACCGGGTACCCTTGATTCTGGTGCTATTATTTTTCCTATCTAGCAGACAAATACTGAATTACACTCTACTATTCAAGAAAAATCAACAGTCATAGTGGCGTGTTGTAGTTGTTGAATGCACTGCATCTGTGAAGGTTTATTTGTTTAAAGATGTCATCTCTCTAATATTCGTTTGATTTTAAACTGTCCTTATTTAAAAATCATTACAGTTATAAAAACTATATTAGTCCAGCTTATTATACATTTACTAAGGATTCATACCCTATCAAACAATAAGAATTTACTCCAAAAATTGCGCAATTCTATTTCGTTTTTATAACCTCTTCACTCGGGGTAAATCCGGGTACTCCAAGTGGCGTAAAATCGGGACAGTCAGTATTGCTGATTCCTCCGATTAAGATGATAAAAACACATCAGACGTTGATTGTTTATATTTTAAGGATGTATTTTCTAATTTAAATAAAGAAAAAGGGTCAATCCAATGTAAAAATTGTCTTAGCTGTGCCCGCGAATTCTACAGTGGCGCGGAGGAAGAAGACAACTGCTCTATATGTGAATTTTGTAACTAAAATTCTTAAATTGTCATATAAAATAAAATTGATTGCACCTTTTCCACAGAAAATCGAGTTTTCCTAATTCCCCATAACGTTAACATGAGTACCCAGTTCTACCCCACTGGTGGATAGTGGGGTAAAACCGGATAGTTTGAATTTTTTGATAAAGTATCATTGACAAAAAAAAGTAATGAAACTGTGACTTTTCTTGAAATATATATTGTACTCAGATAAACAATGAATGTTTTAATGAAATTCGAAAAGCTCTATGTCGAACATTTTAGCTCCGATAGACCTCCGAACCTCTCAACGTTATAGGAACCTTAGCTACCTCGTTTTTCCCTACTTATCCCTATGTAACTTTTTTACTTTTCAGTGAGCGACAAATTTATATAATTAAACGAACAAATCTCAACAAAAATAAACAAAAATTTTGTGTGTACATCATTTAATTAAATTTATTATTTAAATTATTGTTTAATAACAATATTATTGGTAAAATATTATATTTTTATTACTTTTTTCAATTAAATGGCTAACGTGCAAGTGAAATCTACTATTGTTTCCAACATCTCATTCACTTATATTATTTATTCTGAGCTAAATAAATAAACACGGAGAACAGTGCTAAAATCAAAATTATATTTCAGGTAATTTAGTTTTCATTAAGACATCAAGATATTTCATTTAAATATTGAGTTAAAAACAGTGAAAAATTAATTCTTGGACATATTAAACTTCTCATCGCTGAAATTCTTAAGCGCAATTTCTCATTATATTATGAAACGAAACGATGGAAGTGCATTATCGAATTCTCGATTCCTCATCGAAACAGTCAACAAAATAATATTCTGCTATGTATTAAGAACAATTTTTATATTGTAACGTTCTATAAATCCATACCTCCAATTAAACTATCACTTCAAACTTATTGACAGACGTGAAAATTTTTCTACTATAAAAGACAAGTCAGCAAATCTTTTGGAAAAGAAGATAAATGGATTATTATTCACCTTAGTAAAGAAATGTTTTAGATTTAGAAAAACAGCATTTTAATTTCACGTGTTTTACATTTTACAATTTTTCATAACTTTCTATTTAATAGCAATTAGATGAAACTCTCTATTTTCTATTCTTTTATTTAATAATGTTTAGATTAAACTCTCACTTTTCCCTTACTATCAGATGTAAAAGTTCCTTCCCTATAAAATTCAAATTCGCAACTCTATTCAACAATCAATCTCGCAAAATGAGAAGTTCTAAATTTAAAGAGAACAGCATTTTCACTTCCTTCTTTTCCTTTTATGATGTTTTATAACTTTCTTTTTAATAAATAATGTTTATATAAATGCGTTGCAAACATCATCAATGAATTTGGAACATAAATGAACAAAAGTAAACAATATAAACAATGTCAAAAGTCAAATCGTCTATATTTAACAATCTTTGCATCGAGAGGTAGGGTCTGATAGCACATGCAGAATTCTGTAAAGAACAAATTGAGCGATATCTCTTACATTCAAATAAACTGCATCATCATTCTTGTTGGGAAACTTTTAATATTATACATTGATAATAACGTCACCGTCTTTTTGTCTGGAACTAGACATTGTATTGAAATACGGATGTGCTTTAAGAGTGTGACAAATTTTCGACATCATTGTGGACGATTCTTTAATATCATTTTGTTGGCGGTAGTTGTAATCTCATTTGGGCTAGCTTATCTATCCAAATCCACCAGTCCTTGACTCATGATAAAGAAGAAGTGTGTCATCTTTTGTTGATCAAAGTGACGTTTGCACACGTAGGTATCACATGAAGTTAATGTCTGGCTAGCTCCAGTATATTGGATTAGGTCACCATCTTGAAAGACTTTCAGGGACATTGACCAACATTTGTGTTTAGCTTCTAAAATACCCAAGAAAACTTATAACAGACAGCCAGACCACAACGAACAATTCATTGCTGAAGCGTACATCGTTTTACCAGTTTTAGAATAACTCTGGTTAAGAGCACAGCCCTTGGATGGAACCCATATACCTCTTCCTCCGATTCCCGTTCCCTAACCACTAGACCATTAGTGGGCGTTAGGTCATTAATCTTGTTAGAAAGCTTTTATCCCCATAATTCAAGTTAAATAACGAGTTCGAATTATAATATTGTAACTTATATTTTAACAATCATAATATTTGTATCCTTTTATTATATTAATGGAAGATTTTTAATAGGTGTCCCTCATATTAGTTTTCTTAATAGCTACACAAGAACTACTCTCTTCAGAAGACAAAAGTTTTTTATGTAAAACCTTTCATTTTTGAAGAGAGATTAAACTATCCTTTTATAAGTATCATCGATGACACTTGACGTCATACTTCATTTATTAACTCAGGAAAATTTTAATTATTCTGAGAAATAATTTTAATTTTATTTTAACCCCTTCCAAAAATAGACGAGTATGTATTTCTATTGAGCGAGCTTATCCTTCAATATAGTTCAATAATGAAAATAAAGAAAGTTTAAGCCTGAAACTGACAGAAAAAAACATCTAAATAGGGAAACTTTCGGAAGGAGTAAGTAAGAAGTAGGTCACTTCATTATCTTCCCTCTAGTGATGCTTGCAGAAAAGCCCCAATAGCAAAAGAAAAAGTAAGATTGTGCATTTGCAAGCATCGTGATGTATTTTATTTCTTTATTTTTAAACGGTTGCTCAAATATTTAAATATCACCATTTATTGATTAAAGTTATTCAGTAATGGAACGAATTTTATAATCAAATACATACAAAGTATTACACCATTTAAATAACTGAACTGCTTCTTTTGATAATTCCATAAACTGGTGGGTAAGTCAGTGTTTTAATTTAAATGATCCGTGCATATGCTTTCTTTCGATATTAATAAACAAACATATTATTTTTTAACCTTATTTTATAAATTTCTGTAATAGATACACTATTCCAGACTTCTCATAAAAAATGGAACACATGATCATTAAATTTGAAATATTGAAAAGATTACATTTCCCTGTAAAATGTAAAACGCTAATTGCGATCATTCATTCATCAAATGGAGCTCGTGTCTTCAGGATACATGGGAATGATAGTATGAAAGCTATGTTACTCTGTTGGCAAGTTTCTGCTTCAGGTCAGGAGTGCGGAGATGAGCGAAACGATTCCATTGAAGCACAGCCGTGTAGTCATATACGCATTAAATCAAAACATGAAGTTCGATGCTTTTAAGAAAGTTAAACACACTTCCTCTGCTGTGGTGCAGAAATTTGGAAAGAAGAATGCCGGATCAGATGTCACTCTCATCACCTGACTAAGGTTATAAGATCCGCTCCGGAATAGCCCTCGCGTAGCTGTCAATGCTCTTGACGAACCAACCAGTCACTTCAAACGCATTTTTGTTCATAGAGTAAGCTTATACAACTATGAAAAAGTTCGAGGTTCAGTGAAATACTTTTAAAGAACTGTATAATATAATCTAAGGTCGGTAAAAGAATGAAGCGCCAAATCCCATTAAAATATAAAGTTAATTTTCTTGCTAACCTATTCTGACGAACACCTTACTGTGTAACAGCATACCTGCCAACCGTCCATTTCAAGCGTGAGCCTGTCCATAGAGTAAACTTACCCAGATAGCAATTTTAGTTTGCAGCAAGCTTGCCACAAATTTGTCATGACAAGAGTGCAAGCTTGCAGTAAGCTTGCAGCAAGTTAACGAAAGCTCCGAAGTCACCATGAAACGAACTTGTAGCAAGCTTGCCGTGCAAACTTATTGCAAATTATAGCAAAAACAGAGTACGAAATACAACCCGGGATAGAACTCGCGACCTCCCGGTTCCGAAGCGGAGACGCTAACCATTGAGCCAGTTGAACTCTGAGAAAAGAAGATAGATTTCGCTAATACATCGTTCGATTCGATTCAAACACGATTTATTTTTAACTATTTTCTGGATTTCATTAATTTTTTGAGTTGAAAATATGATTTGAAGTCAAAGAGAGAGCGATTTTCGCTAATAACTACGTTTTGCTAGTAGAATAAATTATGAAATTAGAGTTCAAAAGTAATTACTTTAAAATGGGACAAAATGTCTAGTTATTATTGTTCAACAAACATTGACTGTTTTTTAGGTTTAATTTTGTTTATAAACGTTAAAATGTCAACATTAAGAAAAACGCGATATAGTTTTCTTTAAAGTGCAAGTTCTATATTTAAAAAAAATTTTTATCAAAAAGTTATTTTTTTCATAAATTATCATTGATTTATTGAATTAATAAAAAAGAATTACGGTCTAGGAGATGCTATTAAAAATCGGATGTTTTTTAAAACAGAGACAAAGATAATTATCTCTTTATTGTGCATTATCTCTTTATTGTATCTTTTCTTTGCAGGAAGCTTGTTTTGCAAAATTGCAGCAAGTTTAACGCGTCAAATTTTGCCATGACAAGTCAAAATCAAACTTGATGCAAACTTACGTGCTATCTGGGTAAACATTCGTTGTTCAAACTTTACATAAACATACTTTAACAACATTAAAATATTTTTTTACTACTTTCCATAATTAAAAGCAATAACAGCTGTAAGAAGAGATGCTAATACAACTAAACTGAATTAATACGAGAAATATAAAAAGTGAAAAAAACATCATGACGTAACGGTTGGAAATTTCGAAATATTTCAATATTTTCTTTTTCTTAAGAACGTTAAAAATAAATTTTTGTCAACGGAAAAATAAGCTTGAGCTCAGAGTAATAAAAAAAAAGCCTAAAGCTAGTTCCTAGAAGGTTGCTTGCTACATACGATTATCTATAAGGACATCGATTTTGCAAGAACCTCATTAAGAGATGCTATTGCAATTGAACGGTTTTAATATCAGTTTCAGTGAAAGCCCTCCTCAGTAGAATTAAAATTTCAAAGCAAGGACTTTTCATCAGTCTAAATGGTAGGTTTAATTAATATTTCTATGTTTTTAAGATATATTTAAGCTAATTTTCATAAACTATTCTGACAAACTATTCACCGTGTGATCGCATACTTACCAACCAATCACTTCAACCTTATTTCTGTCAATAAGGAAAAAAACTTTCGTCTATCATGCTTTAACAAGATAACTTTTTTCTTTCAATAAAAAAATGGCTTCTTAAATGGTAGCTTTTGTTAAGTGATAAAGAACTTAAAGAAGTAGAGTCAATATAGACTCTGCATTTAATTGACACACCACGTATAAATCGAAAATGCATGTTTAATATTCACGTTATTGTCATGCCAAGTTACTTAAGTCTATCTTGATGAGTTGCTGCGATATTTCTTTTAAAGAAAATGAAACCAGAAATATAGGTTTGCAATTACAAACGTAATTTCCATAGTAGAAATATATAAATTTATAGAAATATAATACTTAAATAGATTAAACTTAATGCAGCAGTATGATTGATCTAGAATTAAACATAAAAATTAAACTTTTGAATGACATATTATTTTACACTACAAAGATAAACCTATCTACAACAAAACATTCTAAGACGCTTAGAAAGGAATTCTTGTTCAGTGATTGCCGGCGGCTGCAGCTTTAATGTACGCATCCGGAGGAAAGCATCTCATAAAACAGAATTGGTGTAATTAGTGCTCACGAACATGCATTGCAGAATGCGCTCTGATGTCGCTGACACGCTGATGATGGCTAGGAGGAATTTGAAGTTTTGTCACATTTTGCATCGAAGTCGTACAAGCAAGTTCAATTAAAATTGAGTTCATTAGATTAATTAAATTAATTGAAATTAATAATTAAGCCTTCATTATTTAAGATTTCTAATTGATCATAATTAAGCCTTCATTAATTAAGATTACTAATTGGTGTATATTAACTGACTTTCCAGATAACTCGAGAAATGATGAAAATCTCATGATCTCATCTCATTTCATCTTTCCAGAAAAAAATGAAGTTGGAAAGATGACGTCACACTCCTCCACTCACTTCAGTTCACATCAGCACATAACAATTAAATTCAACTCGAAAGCATCATCGAAAACAACTAAATTCAACTCGAAAACAGGAGGAAAACAACTAAACTCACCTCAGCAGGATGAAAACAACTCAACTCAGCAGCAGGAGGGAAAACAACTCAACTCGGAGGGAAAGGGGAATTTTCCTACCATATTCCCTTGTATACTACTGTTCTGCAGAATTCTCGAAATCCATTTGATATTGTTATAATCATTATGTGAAGAATAATTAATATCAAACATTTTTTTAAATTTTACTTATATTGAATTATTAGAGCCTGCGTAGAGTCATCAGCCCTGTTCACAGTATATTCTTATAATCAGTTCATTCAAGAAGATACTGATATTTCAAAGCATGATGTCGGTACAGTCTCGAATGCTTTGCCTAATGACCTTTAAAAGTAGAACTGAAGTTTAAATAATTAAGCAATTAATTTAGTATTTAAAACACTTAATTGTGCTTTGACATCATTAAAAATGTCAAACTTCAGCAACTCTGACATTACTCATAAATTTTAAACATTTCAATCATTATTACATATGTTCTAATAAAATAATGTATTTTCTCTTTACTACTATGTGCGAGCACTTCTTATCTAATAAACAGTAAGTATACGTAGCTGAAACTTTCTAGAAAGAAGAAAGCCTGTTAATATTTTTTGTAAATTATACATTGTTTAACGTAGTCAAATTTTTGTACAAGCGGAAAAGATTTCTATTTTTAAAAAAACATTCCATTTTTCGCTAGGACGTAGGTCAAAAAAGTTAATGGAAGTTCAGTCTGTTACTTGAGATCCCATGTAATAAAAAAAGCCTAATGCTAGTTCTTAGAAGGTTGCTTGCTACCTACGATGATCTTTAATGACTTCAATTTTGCAAGAACACATTAAGAGATGCTATTGCAATTGAACGGTTTTAATATCAGTTTCAGTGAAAGCCCTCCTCAGTAGAATTAAAATTTGAAATCAATATAGACCTTTTATCAGTTTAATATTTATATGTTTTTATGCTTATAGTTTACATTTTATCAAAATGAGCCATTTAGAAAATTTAAAAAGAACGCTTTTCGCACATAATGTAATTCTTGATTAAATTTTTCCCGATAAAACGACTTGAGTCTCCAGATTGGTTTTGAAAAACGATTATGATTAACTTCCTTAAAAATACTTATTTCCAAACTATGCGTTGGAAAATGCGACTAATTTTAGAAAGCCCAAAAGTATTTTTTTAAAGTTAGAATTGTTCTGATTTGAAGTTTTCGTTGAGCTTGAATATTCTAGATGCAAAGAGCTTATGAGATTTATTCTCATTTCCTGCATTTTTATAAGTAAATATATTCAAATAGTATCTAAATTTATTCAAGTAGTAAAGAAAGTATGATCTTAATGAAATGAAATTCAATAAATATCTTCTCTACAGAATAAAATCAAATGTCTCCCACTCAGGAAGAGAATGTCTCAAATTTAACGAAACGCATACATTCGTTTAATCATTTCTAAGTATTGTTTTTAAAAAAATGAAGATTTCGCAAACTTGGCGCTATGATAGTTTTTTTTATGAAATTAACAAATGGCTGATTGCAAAATACCCAAAGCCATTATATTCTCAAAAGTTTGAAATTATCATGGCTTATTATTCGTGTAATTCTTCTCACATTTTTTCCATACATGTTCAGTGAGTTTAATTATTATACTTTTTTTATGATACCAAAGTGAATTCTGGTTTAATTTCTTAAAATTTCAGATTTTTTCCAGTTTGCAATATTTTGCAAAGTATTTTGTGTATGTTTTGTGCAAGAAAATGCTAAATCAAAACTTATATCTAAGATTAAAAACATAATAACTGTAACAAATTCCTATTCTTAAAAAAAGAGATATTTAAGAAAGGATTTTGGCATATATCCGCTTTAATAATAAATAATGCAAAATTTTGTCATCCAAAAATTTCATAAATTCTGATTACCTTAGATAAGTTACTCTCAAACCTGATTACCTTAGATGGCTACGGGGTTCCGGGTTCGAAACCTAATTCCACTAAATATCCACACTGTATGTGGGCCTGCTATTGTCTAAATATGATGTCTTGATTCAAACGTTCCCCCGCTGGTGTACTGTGTTACGGAAGCTTGGAGATGGGGCTGCCAGCTCAGGTATCGTCTTCATCATCTAACTGCGTTTCAAAATTGTGAGGTATATTCCAAAATAGGCATCCTGTTGCTTTAAAACCGGACATTAATGTACCTAAACTTACTCCAAATATTTCTCGAGTTGCTTACAGCAGAAAATTGTGCACTGTCAAAAGATATACAGAACTTCCAACGACGTGACAGCAGAAAAGACAAATTCAAACGTTCATTGGGATGTTTCTCTTTTAAAAAGCGAATCAAACAATGCATTGTTATAACGAATGTGGCAGTAATTTCTGTTTTAAAAATACTACTGAACGTGTCAACGATGTTTGTACTGTTGAAAGGTCAGATTTATGCTTCTGTCTATAAATATATCAGCTTTCTGTTATACGAGAAAAGGAGTTAATTCAGATATCTTATCGATTTGATTAAATCATGCAGTTTTCCATCTGCAACATTCGAAGGAGAATAACATTTCATGTTTCAAATGACGTAACAGATATTCATCTGAGATTGTCTATTAGGAATATCAGTTTCATGATGAATACCATAAATAATTATGGAAATCTTGAAGTAGGTCAAAACATGAAAGTGTGATCATGTCTTTCACGTGATTTCAGAACAGTGAAGTTTTTATCTCTTTTTGATGTTAGTTTTTAAATTCTTGCTATTTCTAGATGGCATCACTATAAATAGAAAATCTATCTATCTGCACTGAAGTTATCTGCCTTTACTAGGTCAATCTTAAAGACTGTATTAACGTAATTTTAAAATATATATACATAAAAACGTATCAACGATATGATGATAATCGAAATAGAACTTTTTTTAGATATTTGATATATAATTTTTAAAGATCACATTTTAAACATTAGAAAATCGAAAAGGGAATAAAATTGTGATCCATTAATATATTAAAAACAAATATAAGCTAGCAAAGTAAGGCGATGAAAACTATTCTTAAAATCATGAAATGAATTAATCTGTTGATTAATTAATGATTTTAAATAAAAATTACTATTAAATATTCATCATGCTTCCTCTTTAAATTGTTTAAAATGAATAATTTTTCAGAACATGTAATAGAGTAAGGCACTGCATTATCCAAAATTTAAAGAGTTATAAACAAGTATTAAAATTATTAATACTAGTTTAGTTATAAACAAGTAAAGCTATAAACAAGTTTATAATAATATTTAATATTAGTACTAATTAATTTATTATTAATCATACTAAACTAATGAGTTCTTTATTTGACAAAGTAATGATTTCTTTAACTTTAAGTAAACGAATTTACGTATTATTCCTTTATGTTTAAGAGCAAAAAAGAGGAATAATAAGCAATAATTTTGCCTAAAATTACAAAGCAGACAAAAATAAATAGTGTTTTTATTTAGTTAATCCTATGAAGTCAGGTTTCTTATAAAGTTAAGCTTAAATAATTATTTATTTTAAAATTTAATCAAATAATTGCAAAAATAACTTTTTGTGTAGTTTTCTGAGTAAAAATATTGAGAAGGAATTTTAACTCTTTGATCAACATCACAAACCAAATTTTTAACAGTAATTCTAGTTTCAACTAGTTAAAAAAGCAAAATATAAATTCTTTATTTTTACAATAATATGTCTTTTTCGAGAAATTTTTATATGCAAAATACTGATATAATATACAATTATAATATTTCTATTTCTATAAACTTATAACTGAAATCCCCTACTCCATTGCATTTTAAAAAATTCAAAAAATATTTATAAGTCAAGAGAATTCATGTAGATTCTTTAAGGTATCCGACTGGTTTAAAATCGTCGTTCCTGATGAAATTATCAAACAAATTATGTCTTAATTTTGTAGCCTGTTTAATCAGCTTTCTAAAACTGTCTCACTTTTTACTCTACGTGAATTACAAATGGATTTACATCTGTTTTATTACCGAACTGTAAGCATTAGTTGATGTTGCATGAAAACTTTAAATGTGTTTTCTGAGAAATGATATTTTTGAGGAAAACTGTCGACCGTAACAATGATTTCTCAAAAAGTTATTCAAGTATTGATATGAAATTTTCTAAGATTGTTTTCTGTAATATGCTTGACGTTTTCCTCTAAAAACTAAGGTCAATTTTAAAATCAAGTATTATTTTTAAGTGCTTAAATTTAAACGAAAAGCATTTTTTACGAAAAATTACCAGTTTAGTAACTATGTTCAGCTATATCTCAAAACTATTTTGAATTACAAGAAATATTTTAGAGCATAACACGGATAACTGTCATACAAATGTACTCCTACAAGGATTTATGTATATTTAGAATATGATTTTGTCTATGACTGTTAGCGTAAGGCAAATATTTTAGTCATTTTTCTTCAAATTTCTCAGTTTTTTTAAAAAAAATATTATTTTGAAAGCCTAACTTTACAATATTTTCGTAGTTTTAAAACATATGCAGTTGAAAAATAACATTAAAAAATATATATAAGCTATTTTTCAAAAAAATGTCTCCGAACACAGACGGATACCTTAACATGACATCTTTGTGAACATACAACTTAAGTCCAAAACAACAACATCCGATATAAAATGTATTCCTAAAAGCATTGCTTCAAATTATAATTTTCAAATATTAAAAACGTTTCATCTCACCTTCACAGCCTTCTTATCAAGCCTGAACAAGCATTTGTCCACCATTACAACCATTTACTTTGCTTCGTCTTGAAGCGTCCACAAATGTAAGACGGTTCATCTCCGATTTGTAATGGATGTGGTGATTGATCGTTTCGTCTGCAACGGCACCACACCTTGTCTTGTACATAGCATCAAGCGCCCCTTTAATCTCTGGCATCCTTGCTACATAGATAATAGGATCCAGGAAAGATTTCACCACTATCATGCTATTGATAAAAATTGCCACATGAACACGAACCCATAGTTGGATTTCTGTCACAGGTATTGGGCAATCGAGGCACGTGAGAACGAAAAAGAGCACGGCAGGCATCCATCCCACTACATACGTGCCCAATATCAGCAAAGTGGTGATCACAGCCTTGACGCTCTTGTGCAACTGCCGCCCAGACTGCAGCTGAAGAACACCCAACTGGTGGCGTTTCACCATCACAAACATGTGAATGTACATGATGGACATGAGGATTAGTGGTACAAAAAAGAGAGTGGATACTGTCAAACGAAATGGGATGCGAAGTAAAAAGTCATAGCTGGAGCAATAAGAGGATCTAAAACCATCATCAGGGACAAGAGAGAAGTATGCTAGAAAAAAGACGACAGGAAATATCCACATGCAGGTAATCGCCCATGCCACTGTTCCTCTAGTGACTGTGGCTGCATAATGCAATGGTCTGAGTATTCCAATATAGTGGTTTATGGCTAGGGCCAGCAGATGGAAAACTGCCACTACCATGCCACCCAAACGAAATGCTTCCAGAACTAGCACATAACAATTGCTGAAGGGTCCCATATCAACTCCATAAACTATGGGGAGAAGGCTGTTGACCACTAGTCCCACACCAATGACCAGTGACGCATATGCATCAGCCATTGCTAGTGACAGGCTCAACAACAGCGTTGGTGACAGAGACTTTCTGACCCATCTTACACTGAGCAGTATGATAAGGTTGAAAACTAGTGACAGTACGCATACAATGAGCATGATGGGCACTACCACTCTGTATAGTTCCCTGAGGTCAATCTCGTCTTGCGATGACGGATTAGAAGGCGACGACTCATTGAGGAATGAGTCGTTAGTGTCATTAGCTGTGTCACATAAGCTGTGAGAGTGTTGAGATGTCGTGGGAAAACAGTCAATAAGGTCTGTATAGTCAGAAGTTTGGAGTCGGGAGTTGGCGTGCCGTAGTCGCCGGTCCATCGGCCAGAGTGCGGGCGGGCGACTCCGCATCGATTTCGGGGAGATGCTTTGGTCGTGACTCGTTCGCTGAGGACTGAGGGAAGATGAAATGGGAAAAGCTTTGAGGATGAGGCTGCCCCCTGGATGGTGCGCGGGATCATCGGAAAGAGATGTTTTATCTTTTATACGGAAAATAAGTTTTTGATACTATCTTCTGATTGGGATGATGAAAATAGAATGGAGAGGGCGATTCAAAAATATATTTCGTCTGATTATTTGAAAAATATGTCGCGTAACTATTAAGTATCACTATATTATTTAATCATTAATTAATGAACACCAAAAATTTTGAAAGCGAGAAATTTTATTCTTTTAGGTTCGGTTAGGAATCATTAGAATTTTCAGCAATCCGTATCAAATATGGGTAAATGTGAATAATAAATTAGAGCATGTTTTGAAAAACTAAAAAAATATAAACTAACGCAATTATTTCGTAAATTTTCAATAAATCTTTATAACAGCAAAATTCTTATAGATATTGATGATTATTAGTATTTGGCAAAAAGCGCTATCAAAGTTATAAATATTTCAATATTTTTCTGTATACCCCACCTTGATTGTCTTTCATAATTTATCAAAAATTATCCTTAGAATAAATGCAATGGTAAAAAATCATTTCATGCTTGAGGAATTTTGTAGTTTTTAAGGGGTAAAATTGTTTAACGATAAGTTATACTCAAACCGATTTATTATAAATTCGTTTCGATGAAACATTGAATAAAAATTTTATAACTTGACATATTTTGAACTGGTGCAAAATCATTATCATGATCAAAATAGATATTATTTGTTATCGATTAAACTTGCAACAAGATGACAAGCTGCAAACATCAATTCTTTATTTTAGAAAGTTTCAGAAAGTTTGAATCGACAACTCGAGACAAAAAACGGTTAAAAAACATAAACTGCGCGCTGACACAATCAAACCATTTTTGCAATGTTATTTCATTCTATCTACTACTATTTAATCATTTTCAGTTCGCAAATTTTTGTTCATTTTGAGCGGATACATAGTAAAAGATATCTAAGATTCATGTTTTAAAATTGTTTGTAAATACACAATTTGATGCATGAAATTAGGATTCATTTTTCTTATATTTATTTATATTTGTTATCGATTAAACTTGCTTTGAACTTTGGTAATTTTAATTTTACCCTTTTTTGTTTATATTTCTATCAAATGGACCGATTTTTCTCGCAAATATTTTCATATAACAATTTGTAATAATGCTTTAATTATATAACTGATATTGAATATTCCAAATATTTCTTTAAAATAGTTGGTTCGATTACTATACAACAAATTTAAAGAACTAAATTTAAAAAAAATTTAGCAAAAATTGAATGAAAATTGCACATTATGATGACTTCAAATTCATACATATATGTATGTATACAGTAACCCAAAAAAATAGCCTAGATTCACACATAGAAAAATATTTGTGTCCATTTAAATAATTTGAGCTAGATCAATATTAGAATTTTTTTAAGTTGGTTAAATATAATTTTTATGTAATAATACAATTCATAAATTAAAATTAAAAAATTTGACATAAATATGCAATAAAGTACCGTTTATACGTTTCTCATATATAAGTCACTTCATCACAGTGCCGATTCATTTGCACTCATTGTAATGATAAAGCACTTCCTTTATACGAAGCAAAGCTTCGATCATACATCGTTTTCAAACATTCTAAAATTCGCAAATTTTCTGCCTCTGTCAATATTTCTCTGTTTCTATCCAAGAGGAAATATTTCCTAACAAGCAGGAGGATAACATAATGAAGGAGAATCTGAAAAATTTAATCTTCCTTTAAAGACACAATGGATTCCATTGAAAAACTTCGAACTTATTTTGTTTGCCTTAACAATAGTGAAAAGAACATTCAAAGAACTTAATTCGATTCATAATTCTGTACTTAATGGTCGCAGACAATCAGACGATGGATAAAGATTTTTAATTAAACGCAAACCTGCATACACATTGTAAAATATGAGAAATGTATAATTAATACTCTAGATGGAAATATAAGGTATGATTTTTCTCAGTTTTATGATAAACTAGCCGTTCTTGGCGATCAGCTTTCGCCCGGAATAATGGTTTTCCTGGTTGCTAAACAATTACTTCGGGATGTACATTTATTTAAAATTTCACTTTTGTAGTTTCATAAGACTGGAAAATATGAATTTAATAAAATAGAAATTTATGAACGAATGAATTAAATTTTTCTAACCCTTCTTAAGAAAAAAATTTAATATTCAGCATTTGTAACTCACGACTGCACACGGCCAAAATTAACAGCAACAAATTATCTTATAAGAACAGCTGCAAATTATCTAGGTCACTCTATATTATTTCTGTTGACAATATCAGTAGTATAGGTTGTCATCTTCAGGACCATTTTTTAAAACATGTCATTTTCTGGACCATATCACGTTTGTTTCTCAACTCGCAATCGAAGCGTGATGCCCACATCGCATTTGTTGCGATCGAAGCGATTGCTGATCACATCGCATATGTTTCACACATTGCAATCGAAGCGTCTGCTTCTCACATCGAAACAGATGCGTCGACAGCGTTTGTTTTGGCACTGCTTAGTTTGAAAACACTCAATGATTCTGATTATCCCCATACTCATTTTATCATACATTTTTAACTCACACCATATAACTTCTCATTTTACCACACCATTTACTCACAACATATAACTTTCTTTGGAACATCTATATTAGTATCATTTTTCTTTATATTAAATGGCAAAATAACGTTTCATATAACTAAACCAATAAATCTTGTTTTAATAAAATATTTTAGCGATTTGAAATTCTTTACACAATCGAATATATATTGCTCGAAGATATATTTCTTTTTAGCAGTTAAGCACAGTGGTAATGACATTCGATAAAAAGCTGTTTTTATCTACAATGAACCTTCAGAAGAAGGAAAAGCATGCTCACACAGGAAATTACTTACCTTGTTATTATTTTTATGTTAAAGCGTTAAAGCACTAGAAGCGCGTATCGTGTATCCGCTTGAGACGCTATAAAGTTCTAAACATTATTTCCTTTGTCTGCTTGAAACCCAGTTGCATATATACCAGTTGTGAGATTTTCTGTTAAGTACTGTCAAACCATGTATCCCGAGACTAGCACTTTTGGACAATTTTACACCGGAAAGGGTGTCAGGCAATAAGTTAGATGAGCTCATTTCCGGAATTCTTTGTTAGATAACGCCAAGTAAAATGTAAACATCTCCCCTTCCATTCTTCACTTTTCCCCTATTTTGATGAAAATAATTCTGACTCGCGCATGAGCAAAAGCGCGGAG
This sequence comes from Araneus ventricosus, assembly GCA_013235015.1. NCBI lineage: Eukaryota > Metazoa > Arthropoda > Arachnida > Araneae > Araneidae > Araneus > Araneus ventricosus. The sequence goes on from BGPR01006858.1 coordinate 24,829, forward strand.
GGTTTCGGAACCCGTTGCTATACGATAAAGAGATGTTTATATACGTTTCTAATGTTTTGAATAATATTACTATGACGGAGTTTATAAAAAAAAGTGTTAAAAATGCATAATTACAACGCGAAAATATTTGAAATCAACATTTTATTTAACGAATCTTTACAAATTAATTACAAATTTATTTTTACAATGATATCATATAGTTTTTGAAACATACTATAACATTTTTTATAATATATGTTAGGTTAGTCAAGTGATGACCACAAGTCATATGATTTTATATTCTTTTAATTCTGAAAAGGATCGGTTCAAAGGAAAATAGCCTTATAAAAAAATATTCATAAGTTCTTCACTTTTCATTTCTGGCCTGTGAAGCGCTGAATTATTTAATTCTGGTTTATATAACGATCTGCGTATATTTTTCTTGGGTTCTGGGAGTTTTTCTAAAAAAACAGAAATGTATTTTTATTAGTTAAAATTCCATACATGATTAAATATGTTTAAACCTCTTATGAAAGTTATCTAATTTTAATTCTAAATTTCTCGTACTTTGTTTTAAAAATTAATAATAAATTTAAAGACACTACAAAAATGAGTAAAAAGAAACCTGTTTAATTTATTTGCTGATTAAAAAAAACTTAATCCATCTAATGATTTAGATATTGTCTCAGGAATAAAGTTAAAATAAAGAAAGGAAAAAATATATTTATTGAACAAACATAAAGACAGATTATTTAACAAAACTCATTAGCATTTTTCTTGATATAAATTTCATTTATAGTTTTCATCAACTGTATTATCATCGGTTGATAGAGAATAGTGTCCATATGAGATACAATGCATGCTATTTTCTAAAACATATTTTTTTATCGTAAAAGGAACACAAAGATTTTTTATTCACAACATTAGTGCTGATTTCATGATTGCAGCTTAAAATCTGATGCTGACAACAGCGCTCATTTGACATAGTTTTTAAAACATACATTTCATGAATAATTTTTTTAACTTCAGATAGTTTTATTCCCTTAACAGTCTTTTTGCAACTATAACCGAATGTGTATGAATACATTTTTGGTTTTAAACTACAAAACTCTTTAATTGGTATCCTTTTGTTTCATCTTTAAAGAAATCTAATTTATTTTCATTTAGTTTATTGTGTACTATATGATTTTTATCATAGTTAGAAAAATCAAAAATTAGAGGTAATTTGTTTACCATATCATCATAAAAGTCATCACACTTAAATTCTAATGTGAAGGAATCTGCATCAATAAATCAGATTTAACCATTTTCACCATAATTTTCTTTGAATATTTCATATTTTAATTTATACATATAAAGTTTAGATAGTTCTAAAACATGGATATATTACTGGATAAATTTCCAGTTATAATTACTACCTTAGAGGACTTCGTTTACAGATTTCACAGAAAAATTGATGGAACTAAAAAGGAAATTAAAATCCATTAGGATATCACCTTAGTAGCTTTTAAGAATGGAAGAGAAACTCGCAATTAAATATTATTTATGTAAACACCGGCAACGGCTTGAATCACATTGCAATGATGAAAAGTATTGTTGTAAATTATGCCTAAAAATATTTTTATAAATTTATTAAAATTAGAGAAAAAACTGTACGGAACTTTAATTTATATCAGTAAAAAGATAAATTTGTGAGTTTTTCAGATGGTGTAAAAACCATTTTTGTGCTGTAATATTTTCGGAAGTTATTTTGGAAAAACGCCAAAATTTTGATTAATTATTAATTAATTAAAATTTAAAAAAATAGCTCCGATATGCAAATTCCAACGTATGCTTGAGTCAAATTTCGTAGCTCAAGGTCCATCGGCCTGCCCTGTACAGCCGTAGCCGTCGATAGAGCGCCCACACACAAACACATTATCTTTTGTTATAAGTAGAGACTAGCAGAATTAGCTGTGCTTCGCACTGGCGGCCCGGCCACTGACTCGCAACCACGACTTTTTTCAAAATTAAAAACTGCAAATAGATTAGTGGAACAGGATATAAAACGAAAAACCTAAAAGTTTTCAGAACTATAAAAGTAGTATGATATCGCTCTAAATAAAGTTTCCTTCCCTACAATAGGTACTTTGCACTTTCTTGAAGAGCCGTATACATTGCAGCTCGAACTGATCAAAAATACTATTTTAAAGTTGCATAATAAACGGGGGGCATTCTGATTGGTTAGCTATGCTTGCAAAGTGACTAGATGAATTGGCGAAATCGGTCCAATTGTTGAGACTAGGGACTCAATCAAGGTTTTCACCATAGAGAATGTACAGTAAAGTAGTGTTTTTGCGATTTCTCCCGACAATGAAGGATGGAGATGGAGAGGCGACTATTGATGATATATCTAGGATCATGAGCTTTCATATAAAATAAAAATTGACGGAATTGGTAAAGTAGTTGGGGGAAATCTCTCAATAATTTTCCTCATAGAGAATGTACTGTGAAGTAGTGTTTTTGCAATATATCTCGAAAATGGAAGGTGATGGGGGTAGGCGATCTTTAATGACATATCTAGGGGTCATAAGCTTTCATATGAAATAAAAAATTTCAAAATCGGTCCAATGGTTGGGGCTGGGGGACTGATCCTCTGATTTTGCAAATAATTTTAAATATGTAGACATGCATTTAGAGTTTTAAAAATAAGTTAATAATTATTTTCACTTTTTCGGCTATTATTTTATTTGTTATTAGATTTAAATAATTATCTGGAAATATTTTCAATTTCTATTATTGCTTGTCGTTCCTTCAGACAATTCTTACTGCACCGACATTATACAAATAGTTAATTATTCCAAATAATAAGTATTATAATTGAAATCGCTAATTAATACTTAATTACCTTTAATTAAATATAAAATTAATTATTGTGTGCTAGTTTGAAGTTGCCTAAATTAGAGAAATTTTGCTTGACCCCCTCCCCCGTCCCGTCGGCGATGTCTTGCCTCCCCGTCGGAAAATTTCTGGTTCCGCCTCCGACAGAAAGAGATTTTCTTCAACTCTTAACTTTTATTTCAGCTCCTTTTTCAAAATGATCTGAAAAGTTGTTTATTAGCGATAAGAATATTTGACAGTAACTCACTTTACATATTTATGAATCAAAAGACTATCAAATCTGTAAAATAAAGTTCAGGTATAGTCTTGTTGCTGGTTGTTTAACGAATATAATTATCAATCATGTCCCCAGATGACGCTACACTACCCAAGCTGCTAACTACAAAAGTGAAGAGAGAATTTTTTTAGTGAAGAATGAAAGTTCAGAAGTTGGGTGCTCAGTGTTAAAATATGATTCTTATCACTAATAAACAACCTTTTAGATCATTTTGGAAAAGTAGCTGAATTAAAAATTAAGAGTTGAAGTGCAAATACGACAATTTTTATTGGTTATTCAAGCTTTTTTTTGTTCTTGAATCCGAGTCCTCATGGCATTTTTTTTTTCTGAAAATCTTTTCACCGCTTAACAGTTTCTTGTTTCTGCCATATTGTGTCCAAAAATAAACACATTATTTATAAGCAAATTTTCGTATTCAAATTGATTTTATAAATTTAAATCAGCAGTCAAAACAGTTACAAGTATTGATTTTATTAATTTTTAATATTTTTAATTGCAGGGAAGAAAGGACCTAAAATCTAGTTTACTTAATCTAACCTGACCTAAAAATTGATTTACACTTGTTTTGCTATCCAACATTAAATAGACTACTAGAGCCATTTACTAGAAACATTGAAAAGTAAAGAAAACGAAAAGGTCGGGGAAATCAGTGGATTGTCTTAGAAAAATTACCTGCCCGAGCGGCGTTCGGGCAAATCAGGGAAGTCCCCTTTCACAGTGCCCGAACGGTGTTCGTGGGAAACTGTTAAGTGGTTACAAAATAAAAAAATAGAAACTAAAGTTCTCATTTATGTTATAAAATGTGAAACTTAATGTCAATAAAAGGAGTCATAGAATTTTCGTTAAAATCTGTATTTACATTATTTAAAGGATGATTGCTTCATCTATGACAGAGGTTCCCAACCTGTGGTACGCGTACCCCTGAGGGTACGCGAAAGTAATGTAGGTAGTGGTGGAAAATACAAAACATAAAGGATTAAAACGAAAAAAGTTGCAGAATTTTTTTCCCTCAAGTTCTTGCGTAAAGCAAAAGTTATGCAAGTTTCAAAGCTTAATGGGTACCAGTGAAAGAAAAGTTCAAAGAACTTAATGCAAAATCAATAAAATATTTAATAACTTTACTTTCAAGAACAAGAATTTGTGGAAAAAGCTTAGTCCTTTTATGCGCATATTAATAACAAATATCGAAGTAAGCTTGACGCAGCTCCAGACATGAGATTCTATCTCTGTCTTCATTTGAACTTAATTTTGTAAAGCACAGCTCCATGAAACAAACCTAAGGATCGCGTTGAAATGCCTTCCATTGGAATAGTTCAGAAGTGCCCAACCTGTGGTACGCGCACCCCTGCGGGTACGCAAAGGACCATTTGGAGGAACGCGAAATCAAAGTTGTTAATGGCGGAAACGAGAAAACATAAGGGATTAAAAAGTTAGAGAATTTTTTTCCTCCAAGTGAACACTTATTATTTAATAACTATACCACGTAGATAGTTGATTGTTACGAAGTGTAAATTTTATCTATTCTTATAGTTAAGATGAAATAATTACAATACTGGTTTCATTTGCTGTGGCGTTGAACTAATACTATTGTATAAATAGAATAAAATGTAAAATCAAAAATAAGTTCTGTAAATGTTACGAACTCGATCATTTGACTCTTAAACTAATCTTAACTTTATTGATAAAAACTTCTTTGTATAGATGGCTGGTTCGGGGGGGGGAGACGTATATGATTGTAGGGGATACGCCAAAACCAACATAATAATCAAGGGGTACGCGAGAGAAGAAAGGTTGGGGACCCCGATCTATGACATCGAAATCTGTTCACCTTTGACCAAGTGTTTAAAGGTAAGGCATGTCTGAGGAGCAGGTTATGGGTTCTATCCTCTGACTGTACTATTAATCATTATTTAAAAGATTGTATACCGATGTGCTACTGACGATTTGACTGGTTGCTGGAGGCTTTCATTCAAGTAAAATATAAATGTGATCCGATTTCCCCTGAAAGTTCTCCAGGAAGGCAACGTACCTTCCATACATAAGAACTAGGTCATTCTGCCTCAAGGTACTCTGGGCTGCTTTTACCAACAGAATTTGTCACTTTTCCCTTTTATCATGACTCCTTGACTCACGGACTTGGTTAAATATGAAAGTAGGATTAAGCCCACCACCATAACAACAAAATAGAATTCAGAATGTGAATCAACCCAAAAGATTATTTTAGGTACGTAAATTGTTATAAGGAGTTATTATCTTTAATATAGGGTGTCCGAATCAAATGTCCCTAATTTAAACAGTCGATTTAAAAAAATCTATTAGCGATACGTTGGCGATATTAGGCAAAATTGGCTGTTGAATTCTTAAATTTTGACGGTAATTTTTATTTTTCGCATATATATAAAAACTGAGGCTGTATTCGTACAAAATGTAGATTATACAGAAACTGCCGCAGCGTGTTGCATTTGCTTCGGAGATGTTATCTCGCATTGAAAATGAACACGATTTTCTAAACCACATCATTTTTTTTCAGATTAAGCAACATTTCATATGAGCAACAAATTGAATATAAGCACAACTGCAGAAGTTGGGACTCAAAAAATCCCTATGTAGTACAGGAAGTGGAAAGAAACAGCCAAAAATCAATGTGTTCTGCTCTTTTGCATGATACATGATACAGTCATAGGACAATTTTTCTTTGCTGAGACTTCTGTTACTGCCAACATTTACCTGGACATGTTGCAAATTTACGCAATAAGCCAAATGCAGCATTTACAACTCACTGTTATCTTTCAACAAGACGTTTTGCTGTTACAGGACTACCGACTGGATATCCACAGGCCTACTAAGGGAGCCCACGTAGAAGTGCACAGATTTTGTAATAAAACCTTTGTGAGCACTGTTTCCTAATTTTACATTTTTCTCGTGCTTTTTAACTTTCTGTTAAGTATAGCGACCTCTCAAAATTACGGAAATTTGATTCGGACACCCTGTACTCTCCAACTCAAATTATTATTTGTTAACTAAAAAGAAAATGTGTGTGTCGGTGAGTGGACGCACGACAGAAGCGAAGCTTCTCGCGCTTTTCTATATAACTAAATGTATTATGATAGAATCATACTCTCTCTCTGTCTCTCTTTCTTTCACTTCCCTCCCCAAACTGAAACAAAACATTTAAAAATAATATAATTATTTATTTATAATAATGATAATAAGTCCAAATACATATAAAATCATTATTTATTTGTTTGAAATTTATGACTAAAACAGATGTAAAAATAAGGCATACAAGCAGTTATTGAAAAAACATTTATTTACATTTTATTAATCTGTATATTGAAACAAAAAAATCCAATCTAATCATCACATTCTATAATGGGAAAAATTTGTTTGTGATAACTGAAATATGATACAGATGTCTGCGATTCTATTTTATTAATACATCTGGAAACAACTGCATCAATGGTTGTGTGAAACTTTGTCGTCGACACTGACGGATTACTGCTCGCATTTAAATTAAATTCATCAAAAAGAAATTTTGCAAGTGGCTCTGATTTTTTTATCCTCAAAATTAACATTAAAATCACCAGTTAAAAAGTGTCATTTCATGGCAATTGTGGCCAATCCATCGAGCAAATAGCTCATTATACTGTGCCAATGCTCTCTTAAGGTAAAATTCATAGGACTGCATTCTATTCTCTAACAGAGTGCATGCGCACATTCCGTATCAACACACAGCCTACGAGAGTATAAGTATACTGTATCGATGCGCCTGCGCTGGTATGAAGTCCTTCTTTCGCGTGACGGTCGCTTTTTCTATGCTGCTCCCCATCCTGAAGCCTGCGTTAAGAAGCTACGCTTCAAAAATTAAAATTACAACTTGGAAATAATTTATATATAAAATCTTTTACTTATTACAGATCTAATTATTTTCTTAATTAATTTATTTATTTGATTATTCGTCCATTATCCATTTGTATCTAGATAATGTTACCATATAGGCCCCCACAGACCCACTCCAGCCCAAAATTAAAAGCGGAAATGCATAGAAAAAGTACATTATTCGGATGATGCTAAATAGCATCACAGGCCTGAAAAGGTTTAAAATAATACCATACATCTGGGCATAGAAGGAAATCTTCCACAAAAATGAAGACAGAGATTTGTCTCTTTATTCTCTTCTTTTCACAAAAAATTATAAGCTTAAAAATATTAAAATCTAAGTAAAAACATAAAAAAATGTTTAAAGTTGTATTACTACATATATACATAAAAAGTATAAACATGTAATTATTTCAGATTATAAAGAATATTAATTTATAAATGAATCAGGTCGCATTCATTAACAAATTAAAGAAAAATAAATTTAACAAAAAAATGTTTTTCCTATGCAACGCTGAAGCAGGTTTTTCCTGCTGTTCAACATCTTGATTTGAATTGGAAGCTTCCATTTTTTAAACTTTTATGATATATGCTGTAGAAAATGCTGCTTGACGGAATTCTTTTCTTTGATATCTCCCGATATGGGCTGAAATAAACCCAAAAATAACCTGTAATAATAATTCAGAAATTTAAATAAAAATCTGTAATAAAATTGTTTCCATAATCTAATGATTATGCAAAATTTACTTATAAAAGAAATATTTAAAATACTGATATTGGAGATTCCATTGCATTTGGAATCATTTCTAACAGTTTTATTCAAAGTCAACCCAATTTTAACAACAAAGATTTACGCTCATACAATTTCTGTAACGTTGTAGCACTTGTAATATTGTTTCAAGAAATCTAAGATTCAACATCTTACGACTTTTACAAGTCAAATACAATATCATATCTTAAAATGCATCCCTAAAACTTTTCCCCATATTCTGCTTCAATTGCCTACATTTGGAAAAAAACAGTCTTTTAGATTTTCTCTGTAACAAATTTTTCCTTCAATTTTATCGGCCCTTGTTAGAATATTTCATGTAGGTTTCATGCAGCTGTTCTTTTCAACCTATTGTATATCACATGTTTACACAATAGTAAATTGAATGATGGTAGATATCCTTTGGATGGCGGCTCTTTTGGAAGAGGGAAATATTTTCCATTCAAAGCCGCTCCATATAACGGAAATGTCAAACACCAAAAATTATTTAAGGTGATCTCAAGGAAATGTCACATCTTATGTGTTTGTCAGAATGATTCGCACTAATGTCATTGGCTAGAAAGCAAAGTAAGAATAAATGTATGATACATAGAGACAGCAGCCGAAAAATTGTCATCATGCGGGAATCAGATCAGTTGCTTTGTATCTAATATGGAATAGAAAAGTAATATATTATGTGCTTGCATGAGATAATATGATTACTTACCACTTCGTTTTTACATTGCTATGCATAAATTTATTTTTATTCTATTTTTTATTCGTCTTAAAGGTATCGCAGTTACAAATTTAATTTTCATTGTTAGTAGCAAAATATCTTCCATAAAGTTGCAATAACCTTTTTTTTTAATTTGTGTGAGCTCTTTTCATCACCTTTGTTAGTTTTGCTCTACAATAAACTACTTAAGGAGTAAAGTTTTCATTCGTGCCACTGGCACTATGGTATACTTGAATAAATTATTCAAAGGAATTCAAAATTTTCATTTGTTTTCGACACGGTAACCTGGTAGGATGTTTGTAACCAGTTAACATATGCTGTAAAATGTTTCCTGTATTGGAAAAAAATCACTTGGTGGTCAGCCATAGATTTATTTTAAACGTTTAAAACCGAAAAGAACTTTCAAAGGAAGAATTTGTCTTAAATATCGCGAAAATTAATCAAAAGTTATTTTGAAAATTAAATATTTTCACAAAGAAAGATTAGGAATAAGTTATTGCTCATATAGAAGTTTAATTAGAATTCATTTTAACTTTCTTGAATGCTTTCGCTACTGTAGATTATTGTAGACATTGAAAAGAAAGTGAATGGTGCCATTTTTATAAAACGAAGTGATAAAATAATGATTCAATACGTAAAAATAGGATTATTTTATTTCGAAAAACAGATATATGACTTATTGCTTGTTTCGTATTTATCCTCGCTTAAAATGATATGTGAAATCATTATTTCATTTTAATATTAGTAAATGGCATATTTAATTGCGTTCAGTTCGTCTGAATTTAAATTTAAATCAAGTTTTATAAAACAGTGAGGCTTAGAGTATTTTCACTCTGCAGATTTATTTGTATGCAGAAAAACAAAGGAACATAACACACACTGAAATGAGGATCTTTTATTTTTATCTTTTTAAGTTCTTTTATAGACACTCTTCTCTATTGAATTTAATGTACCTCTGTCTTTATACGCATCTATTTCTATAAGTGGCGACATCTTTCGGAAAATATCTAACTGTAAGAAACCAATTTAAAATATCACAGGCACCATGTGTTTGAGAAGAAATGGAATAATAATAACGTTGTTTTAATTATAATTTCTCAATTTCGTTTTCTTCAAGTTTTGTATTAATGCATAAATATGTCATTAAGCAATTGCATAAAACAGCGTATTTACAAGCTGAAACCAAATCTTTATTATCATAAACAAAGAGAAGTTGAACATCTACCAATTCATTAATATATAAATATCCGAATACTTGAACTATGAATGTGATTACTGCAGTAAAAAAATCTGAAGACAAAAATTTGAGCAATTAGAAATTATACGAGAAATTTATTAGGAATTGTGTTTCTGCAAATTTTAATTGAAATATTAGATAACCAAAAAGCTAGTCAGTTGACATTAAAAATAAAATCCATTCTTTTTTCATATATATCGATGCAAAAGTTACTAAGTTTAATTTGTAGATCTGAAAAATCCGCTTCAAACTGATTATCATTTCTTTGTTTAAGAAGCAAATCTGACGGAAATTTTTTTTTATCAAGTATTATTGAAATTCCATAACTGATGATTATTAGATCATCCACATACCTGAAAGCCTGATGATTTATAAGTAGATAATTTTTTTCATTATAGTGTAGAAAAAGGTTTTCTGCAATAGATGAAGAACCTTATGGGATATCATATGTTTAGAGAAAAAAACTTTCCCCACCTTTGAAATCGTAGCATCGTAAATTGTCTTTATTATTATAAAAGAAGTCAAAAGCCGGTTTATTATTGTTTATGCTACAAGTGAGCCTTTCTGAACAGATGACATTATAATTTTTTTGACAGATTAAAGAAAATATTTCCAGGTTTCTTCATTGATGAAGAAGTTCCACATGTGATGTAATGCATTTTTATGTAATTTCGGATTTATAGTGATGTAGGGAAATTTATGTTATATTTCTTTATTTTAAAGAATTTGTAGAATGCAGGGATTTTTTAGTTATTGTATTCATATTAGAGTTAAATTATTTGTAAGTTGCTGAATTAACTGATTTGTTATCCAGGACATCACAATAATGTTGTCTGTATATAAATGCGTAATTATTAGATGCTTTGTTGATGGGAGCAATGATGAAATGTTTTTTTTTAATTCTTGAATAGCATTTTTATAGGAGAAAAATTATATGTATTTAAGTTATTTGGAATTATTTAACCTATTTCTCAAGGGTATGGAAAAATGTATTTTTAATTTTCAAGCAAATATCATCAATGCTTTTAAGTACTTTATGAAATAGAGAAAAGAAGAGAAATGTGAAAAATTGGTCTGAATTCTGGACCTTTTTTGTTCTACATTTTCTATCATCTCAATATTACCAATAACTATATGGCCAGAAGCTATATATATATATATATATACTGGGTGATTAAAAAAAACGCGGCCAAACTCTATGGGTAGGCCGGGCATACGATAAGCACCCAGAATCATATAGGAACATGGATGCGCAAACACCATCGGGAGGCAGCAAATACCATTTAAAATAAAAAAAGAGCTGGACAAAATGCAGATATCTTTCTGAATCTTAACGTTATTGAAACGGAGTTTTTATATTATGAAACTTGCGCTAAATGTATGACTGTGAAGTTGGGAAAGAAAAATTACGCTACCTTTCGCGAATTCGCAGTAACAATGCATGGACAATGTTTCTCTAACATATTGTCACATATTCTGTAAATTTCATACAATTTGGTTGAAACCACTGCAAGTTATAAGCAAAAATCATGCGAAAAAATTTGGGATCTTTTAAGATCTTTCCCCTATATTCGTACTATTTTTACGAAAATGCATTTTAGTGTTGCACAAATCACACAAAAGAATTGATGAAAGTTGCAAACCACTATCAGCTTACTGTAAAGCGAGATGAGCCAAAATCCCTCTTCGAATTCATCAAATTCTGATCGGTCTCCTGAATGCCCACGTGACAGAATCTTTGATGGGAATTGTGAGTTGAAACCTATTTTTAAAATGGTCGAAGTTCAAGGAAAATTCATCCAGCCTTTCAGGAGTTCGAAAAAAGTTGTGCTATCAGCTTTCTTTGAAGTTGCTGAATGCACACGCTTGCGCCTGACCAAACTTTAAGGTTAGGCATACAGAATCAAATTTCGTTTTTTTCCTCAAATAGGTTGCAATATTTAATAAAAGTATTATATTAAAATTTGAAGTAAATACTTTCAAAATTAGAAAATATATGAGTATTTGCAGTAAATTATATTTTAATGCGCATGTGCGAAACATAGCGCAATTTTTCTTTCATAAATTTAAGCTAGATAAATAGAGCAACTTATATAAAAATTCCAGTTCTTTACCGTTAAAGCTGATAAAGATATCTGCATTTTGCCATCACTGATTTTTTTAAACGCCATCTGCTGCCTCCAGATCGCGTTTGCGCACTCATGTTCCTGTGTGATTTAGGATGCTTATCGTATACCTGATCTACCCTTAAAGTTTGGCCACGTTTTTATAAAACACCCGTTGTACAATATATACTCCTAAGGCGGTTACGTTTTTATGAAGCGCATTATACTGGGCTTATTTTAAGTCCTATTTTTACATATTTGGAATTATTCTTTTGAAAATATGTCCTATATAAATGTAACACTGTTTGAATTTCAAAAGTTCATTGCGCTTTAAATTTATCGAGCACTAAATTTTCTAATTCTAAAAAAGACAGCAGCTTCTCCGTAGATGGTAGCCCGATCTAAGTGGCAATATTTCAATTAATTTTGGAATAGTTTCAGTTTAAGGATTCATTCAGTCACCGTTCAGTTTTCAAACTGATAATTGATACCTTTTAACTTCTAAATGAGGTTGTCATTGATTAAATAATATTTCTTGAAGTTAGTTTTCTAGACATCTGCCAATAGCCCTATGACTTATTAATAACTTCATTTCTTTCGACTTTTTGCATAGCCTTCTTAGATAAGCAGTTGTCCACAGGTTTGTGCTACTTTAGGTGAACGTAGGAACAAGTCCCTTAATTACATGATGAGGAAAAGGTCCTGATGGACCCTAATATTCCCCCGCTGGTGTGGTGGAGAAGTTATTAAGGAAAAGATATTCGTTCAAAAATGTCATCCGCCCTTCAGAACACGCTTCAAAATAACGAGATCCAACCAAAAACAATCCTCGTGTAGCCTGGAAAAAGAGAAGTTTTTCTAACTAAATTAAACAAAACACTAAGAAAGTAAATGATTGGAAAATTCCTTTAAAAAATATTTTTAGATCTAGGTTTTTAGCTCATTTCACCTTTCTACGTCTTTTGATTTCTATGTCTGATTTTTTTTGTTACCTATTTGTGCTTTATTTCAGTACTTATTTAATTCATATCATTGTACAATATCTCTATAATAATGGAAAATTTATATGTATGAAAGATCAGGCTTTAAAAAGGTGAAAGGCAGTCCATTGTCATCAAGGAAGAGACGATATTTGTTTAAATCTTCTTTTATTTAGGCATCAGGCGTTATTTCTTCATAGTTAAAGTATTTAATTTTTATGTAGCTCCATGACCAGAATTCAGAAGTTTACGCCCGCGCGGCGCGTTGTTGTTAAAAGCTTACATGCTGGCGTGAAAAAGGGACGAAATGAATGCGCAGAACGCTTAAGTACCCAGAATAGGGAATTTCCCCTTTAGAACTCGTGATTTGAAAAGAAAGTTGTAGTGCGTTAATTATGTTGAAAGTAGAAGTATTTAAAATGAGGTATCGTTAAGATTTTTAGGAAAGTTAAAAAATTAAAATATCACATGTATGTGTCAAACTAAAGGGCAATCATGACCCAAATGAGTATCATAACTCCCTCCCAGCGTATCTGTATATAATTAAATTTTTAACGGAGAAAACTTAAATGATTCTGATTTATTTAAACACAAAATCATATTACGTATATATACGGATGAAAGAGCTAAAACAGTCTATTGCAATTCATTGTTCTATCGGTATCTTTTAATATTTAAAGAAAAATGTCTAAATGTGCGGTGTCAATCAAATATATATTAAATCAATAGTGTCAGGTGGGAGAGTGACAGCTCCAATGTCAAATCATTGCGGGATGCGATACGATATCCCTGAAAATTCTTTCGGCGTGGATCAGAAGAACATTTTTTTTTTAGTAGTGTAGAGGTTTGGAGAGTGCGGAGTCGGTTCATATATGTTCCTGTACATCTCATTACAGTTCAAATTTTTGGAATACACCCAACATCCTCTTGCATCTTCATAAAACGAAGCTAATTGATCAAATCAAGTTAAAAGGTTTTTAGATGTCTATTGAATAAACATATTACACGTTCTTTTGAATAGAAAGATGGTGTTGAGAAAGATAAATTGGATAACGATGGAACTGTTGAAACTCCAGTAAATTCGAATGGATTGTATGAAACACACACATGATAACTGATATTCCTTATATTTCTCATTTAACACATTTATAATTTCTTCCTTTCATTCCATTTTAGCTTAGTATATTTATTAAGCAAGTAAGTGATGCTTCTTACACAAAAAGATGAGCTTATAGTATTTATCTTTTTTTTTACATCGGTCCTTTACCATATACTATTTTATTTTTGAATACCGTTTTCCCTTTTGAATCTTCGTTATATAAATAATCCTCAACCCCAACCGGGCTCAATCTGAATTTTTCCCGATTTATTTTGAAATTTTTCTCTCCTTCTTCCACATACAGGGTGCCCAAACATAGCTGACATCAGTTTTAAATCCTGATATATTGTTTCGAGACATAAACATTGAATTGTTAAATTGCGTTATAGAAAGGTACAAAGCTTTGCGAGATAAGTTAAAAATTCCATAGGATAAATTTTTAAGGAAAAAATAACTTAAAATTTTATACGTTCCACAAACACAAAATTTTCGTTTGAGTAAAATATCCTCATAGACTAAAAACATAAATTACAAAATTATAGCATAGTATTAAAAATGCCATAAATACGAAAAGATAAAAATACGAACTTATAGACAGATCACTTATCGATGTTTCTACCAAAAAGATAATCCATGTTGGTGAATCTCATTTCAATTGTCCTACGCCCATTACAAAAAAAAAAAATATTTATGCGAATAAATAATGATGATATCAGTATACATTTTTGATGTTATTAATTATACCATTTTAATTGTATTATTCAAGGTGAAAGCAGCCCGTACTTATACCAGCTGATAGGCAGGAATTATGATCCTTCCACCCAAAGGAACACTAAAATTCTGTGGAATGCGGATTCGGCTCCGTTAGTCGCATTAAATTTCAATAGCGGACTCGATTCCGACTGGTCGGATCCGGATCCGCGGACTCCTTCCAGAAAGAAAGTCACGTGGGAAACATCACCAACACTTCTGCCTCATTTCGTCGTGCTCTCACTGTCAAACAGCCGCTGCATAGCAAATGAACGTTTAACTTTTTGTTCTCAAGTATGCTTGGTAATATTCCACAATGATTTGCAATTTTACCTGTCGGCTTCACAGTATTAGTTCATGTTTCCGAAGAATAGAATAAGAAGACTTAATCAATGCTTATATCCTTTGAAAAAAAGCATCCTGTCAAAAGAATTCAGTTCAGCTTTTCCAACTAGATATTAGTAAGTTATATAGGAGGTATAATTTTTTTGGGTTTTGATATTAGTTAATCTAGTGATTTAATTTTCTTATAACTTAAATAGTGATATTTAGGTACAAAAATATTGTTTTGAAATGTGTGCATCAAAAATGTTTATTGGTGCAAATAATGTATATTTTTCGTTTCTAAAATAAAATTTAAAAATTTGTAATTGCAAATTACAAATATGGTAATATCCCAAATAATATAAATTGACTATGTTGGTAAATTCTGCTCTTGGTGTTTAGACATTATAAAAAGAATAATAATAAATAAACTGGAGCTGGGAAATTATGTGCAAGATTTATGTGTGTTTTGTTACCTGATAATTACAATTAACATACTGTGATACAATAGTATAAACTTTCTAGGTTTTGTAAATATTAATTCATTTTCTAAACGTTTTCTAAATATACACTGCATCGGAAAAGTTTACTTTTCTTGTTCACAAAAAGGGCTTGCTTACTTACTATACTGCTATACTTACTTACTATACTACTTCATTTATGTCACGATGGTAAAAATAATAATTTTTCTTTTATAAACATCTATACGATATTGATTTGAGAGAAATGCGTAAAAAGTAATAAACTTTTTACTAAATTTGCCAGAAAATACTAGGCACTGATCCTTCATATTCTACTTATATTTTCAAGAATTCAGTTAATTACTGTGAACTAGGGATCCCTGTCCCCTGAGGGTGTGAGAGCATTCCCTGGCTGTATCACTCGCTACAATGAGGACACTCTGTGTCGTAGCTCAGTTGTTGTAGAAAAAGATAGCTATGATTGAGCTTAATTGATTCGCTTCTGATGCTTTAAACCAGAACAGAATAACATTGTTTTATTTGTTCTTGGGAAATCATTTGTTTCCATTGTGAAAGGTCTTTTTCTTGATTTTGTAATCATTTAGAAAAAAGAATTTATGTGGTGAAATTATTATGAAGAAAAATTCATCAGGCAAATAAAATTAAGAAAATTACAAAATTGTAAAAAGGGATAAATACAATATTTTAAGACGAAAAACATGTTTACAGTAAAGTAAATAGTAAATAAGTTAATACTTGTATTTAGAAGCCAAATTCAACATTCTATTGAAACGAACAAAGAAAATTATGGAAGTGCACAAAGTGAAAAGGTAAATAAGAATTTCATGATATATAAAGAGAACAAATTTATGTTTAGATTTATTAACCCTTTATAAGTCCATTTTTTTCTAGTACTGGTATAATAAAATAACTTTAATATTGAGATTAATTGAAGAAAAGAAATTCATTTAGCTTATTGGATGACATTATTTTTTGTTAATTAATTTTATTTTATATCTATTTTCATTAACAAGTAATTACTTTGAAATATATATTTTATTAATATTTAATTTTTTATATATATTTTATTAATATTATAATTTAATTTTAAACTATTTTATTTAGCGTATATTAATTCTTTTATTATTTATATAAAAAATTTTATATTTATATGAAAAATTTCCCTGAACATTAAAGCTTTTTGTTTTTTTTTAAATTTCATTATTTCTTTGCCTTTAAACTTCATTGTATCTATTGAGTTTTTATTAATACATTATAATATTATAAAACCAATTTATAATATTTTTTTCTTTTTGGTAAAGCCTGATGTTGGACTGCGTACTTTAAATGATTTTTTGTTGCTTCAGTGTGGCGATTATAAACTACTTCAAAAATATTTTACTGGTTCAAAGTGTTATACGAATGTGTTACATGAATTTCTTCAGGCAAAGCGAACTTTTCAATTTTATTTTTATTTTTAATGGCATGTGCAAAATACGGCGTAAGTTTTAATTAACCTTAAAATTTGAAGTAACTTCTAACGGCCTCGCCAGATGTCACTCAGAATATGTACAATGAGAGAGCGCATGCAAGGAACATTTTAACTTCACTTCCACCTATCTCCCAAACCTTCATACTCAATTCAACATAACATTTTTGTTGCTGAAAATTGGTATTTAGGTGATGAAAATTCAACACTATTTCTACGAAGGTGGTCTTCAACATTCAGAACCGACCTAAGCCTTCTAGAGCAATGAGAAAAGATATGATAAGAAAATTTGAAAATTTCGATTATCTTCAAAAGGATTTCAAAGGAAGCATTTTTTTAGGAAGGAGGGTGCCTAGGTTGCATTATTGTATTGCCTCTGAAACCTCTCACTTTCAATTCATCATCCATTAAACGCCTTCTTCACGTCCTTTGCAATAAAATAAAAGTTTGTAATACTATATGAAGCGATTGGAAAGTTCTTTCAGTTGCAAGTTGTAGGACAATTGAAACTCGTACCGTATATGCATCATATGAGAATACATTATTGTAATTCTTAAATATTGTAGCTCTTAATTTTATTCAATCACATTTTTAATTTTAGCTAAACAATGATTCAATGTATGGACAATGCTTAGATATGATGTTTAATCGAAGGAATCAAAAACCAAGATTTGATATGTTTACTTTTGACAGGTATCAAACTCTTGTGGAACATAAAGCAACAATTTACACCTTCTGTCTACCGGGACATCTTGCAAGGCATCTCGTGAGTTATTCTGACACATTTTATTTATATTTATTAAAGTTGAAAAGTTCAGTATTTATTCAAAATACGGTGGAACCTCGAGTATCCGAAGCCTGGGATCCGAAATTTCGGTTATCCAAACATCTTTTTTAAATTTTAGAAAAAAATTATTAAAAAAAATGAAGAAATAACAATTATGAATCAGAAACAAAGCTAATGCTTATTCTTAACTTAAAAGAAACATTTTAATTTGCATTAAAGAATGAATACAGCACCTTAATTAGTAGAAACAAAATCAGATACCTTCTTCTGACGTAAGGAACTAAACCTGCTTGACGATGCGAATCGCCGTTAGCTCTTTTCCGTACTCTTTCACATTGCACCCAAGTTAATACTCTACTGCATTTGTCATATCAAGAGTATTTCACCGAATTTCACGGATAATCCAATTTTTTCCGAATCCGAACACAGGTCAGCCCCAATTAGTTCGGATTACCGGGGTTCCACTGTAATAGAAAAACATATTTAACAATTTCCTATTGTTTGATTTAGATTATCTATTAAATAATTTTCATGCAGAGAATTTAATTTTTATCAGTTATTTTTATTTAAATATTTTTTGTACTACTGAGAAGCTTTTATTTCTGATTTCTGAATTCCTCATTTTGTGATCAAGTTTGTTATTTTTTTGCTACTCTAAATTTTTAAGTATAATATTGCATTTTTTTTATATAAGAATGCTGATATTAGTTATAAGGACTATTTAATGGAATATGGCTGAGAAATATAACTATGGTTATGATACTAAATTGAATTATGAAAGAGATATTTCTGTGTATGATAAAAAAAAATTTGTATATTGTGTGCTTCTTTTCTCTGCTTGAATGGAAGCTGTATATCGTCGCTTAACATGCAACTTCACCTATCTCTATTTTTTGAATTTTCAAAGAGGAAAGAAATACTCAATTTTTATCAACCAAAAACCAATATTTCTGAATTTTTTTTCACACCTGGTTGGAATATACGGTTTCATCCTTATACCGGATATTAAAAAAACAGAAACATTCGTTATTGGCTGCGAAAAATTGAGTATTTACTTCCTCTTGGAAATTTCAAAAAATTGAGATAGGTGGTGTATCATGTTAAGCGACGATATTGTATTGGAAATACAGTTTTTATAAGATTATTCATAATCCACTGTAGGGGAAATTCCTTTTTAAAAGAGCATCAATTTTCATAATGGAACATTATAATTAATTTACTTTAAGAGAAAAGATTATAAATTGATGATTGGAAGTGAATTAATTTTATATAAAGAATCATCAAATATATGATTAGTTAAAAGTTTTCCATGCTTTACAATATTGTCATCATTTAGATACTACTTTTATAATATCAAAGTAGTCCCTTTTGTTATCTTATTTTTTATGTACAAGTAATCCCTTTATGTGTAACTTCAAGTATTTAAATTCTGTTCCTTTGAGCACAGATATTATATTTTTGTTTTAGGCTGGGGGATATTCGGCGAAGGAATTTGACTTTACCAGGGAACTTCGTTTGAAACTGGGTTGTATTTTCAAATACAGGTAACTAACTATATTTTATTGAAGTTTATGTTCTTATTGGAGTTATAATTTCACCCATTAGAGTGCTCCAAAACCTTTCTCGTATTTTTTTTAAAAAATCTTTATTAATTTACTTGATTTTAGTATAAAAACAAAACATAAGAAAGTAGAGTATACTCCTTGCTTCATCAGGAGCAATGGGGGGTTTTTTGTCATACTTTTGCCAGCTAAAGGTCCCTCAGTATTACCATTCTGATGGTTTGTATGGAAAAAAGTGTAGACATTCTTTCTCCAAATCGTCACTGAAAACCTACCACTGAAAAAGATGTCATCGACCAAAACATGTGAAAAACTGATGCATCTAGATCGGACTACACGGTGCATGTGGTAAAAGCTCTGTTGTTGTTGCCTAGCTCTATTGTCTAATATGCGTTGGGTCATTCGAGATGTGTAGCTTCTAGTATTGCTCTGTTACAGAACAGCTTTTTCTCGATTGACATAGGGAGGGTATTTCCGTTTTAAAGAAAGAACATCCTCTCCAACTACTCACAGTAGAGTTCAGAGGAAATAGATTGACAGTTTGGCAGGATCTCTAAGTGAACGACAGACTCTAAATTCTACCAAACACTGATCAGGAACTTTTCTCAAGCCGTTTTTGTTTAGCATCTGTTTTGGCTCTTCGACCGACACTAAATCCTTTTTTTTCTGATTATCCTGATTTTGCAGTTATACCCACTTCCTCTCACATGTCACTATCAAGTGAAAAAAGTGGATCCAGTCGTTTATCAGAAGATATTGGCACTCCATGATTTGCTTGTTTTGGGGTCAGTTCCTGGGCATTGCATAATGTGCAACTCAAAAATATGCAAGGAAACAAATTCTAGAAATAGCAGTATGTGCAATATTCCTTAAAAAAGCACTACCACTTTTAGAAAAGCAACCATAGAATTGCTTAAAGTTTTCAAACCATTTCATCAATAATTTTTAATTTTAAAGAAAATCATCACAAGGCTTATTTAGGAGCTGGTGAATTATTTTTTAGAAAAATTGCTCTCCTTTTTCAAAGCTAACTGTTATCTGTCTGTTATAACACGTTATATGTTCAAAATTTCATACGTCGATATATAAATACATAATCAGTCATACGCAAACCAATTAATAATTTTGGACAATAAGAATTCAAACCTTGTCTATTGTAATGACTATCGCTTTAAATGGAAAAACCAGTAAATAATTCTTTTATTAATTGAAGGATGACATTTATATTTAAAAGTTCCTAATAATTTTCCTACTTATATAAAATTAATTTCCGAGTTGGTATACTGTCTTATAAAATTCTATTTCTTTGTATGATATAATATTTTTCTATGTCATTTTAGAATGATTACTTAGACTGCTTTGGAAATCCAGAAGTCACTGGAAAGTTTGGGAATGACATAGGTGAAGGAAAGTGCACGTGGTTTTCAGTCAAGTTTCTTGAAGAAGCATCAGAGCCTACGAAAAAGCAATTTTTGGTAGGTATCTCGTTTCATCTCACTGCCACGGATTGCAATAGTCATTAAGACTTCTGTTTGCGTAACAATTTATAAACTTTTCATTTTTCATACTTTATGATATTAGTTCTATTTATACAGTGACTTAAGAATGAATAATATTTTGCTTTGTTCAAGTTTTCTTCGGATTCCAGCTTTGCAAAACATATACACATGTGTATGTATTATGCAACGGCTTGTGTTTATTTAACTGAAGGTCACAAATTATTTTTCTTTTTAGAACTGCTAATTCCGTGGCATTACCATCGGGGAAACACCGTGAGTTCGCGGAGGAGAGGCTGCCGTATAAGTAAGCAGGCTCTCGTCAACCCGATGGCACAATAATGGTGGTGAGGCTCTTTGGGCCCACTTCCGAAGACGGGTCGTACCTCGGTAAAACGGGGGGTTGCTGCATGAGCCTCTCGTAATGGGGGCTATTATGCAGGAACCACAGCGCCCAACTATCTGTTGCGGCGGCCGGTCTTTCAGTTGTTTACCCGGATGCTTAGGCAGGGCGGGGTGATGCTCTTTGGTGTAATTCCGTGGCACGTATATTAAAAGATTAGATCATTAGACTGTATCGTATTAGCACAAAATGTTCTACAATATTCCTACGATATTTTCACGATTTTATAGAGCATTCAGAATGTTGTAATAACGTGTGGAGACATCGTACAATATCTTGGGCTGATGGGTAAATTCTGATGACCCTAAAGCCCTAAAATTTGAAGAAAGCTACAAAAATGTAGCATTTTGAGAAATTTTTCAGAAATTTTATATGGTTACCTATGTGTGAAAACTGGTTTATATATGTTCCTTTGAACATTTTACTTAGAATATAAACATAAATATTAACTGTACCCTTATCCACTTATGACTTGAGGGGGAAAAAACATAAAATGGAGGAATTTTTTTCCAACAGACAAGTAGATTTTGAGTTTGTTCTTCATTTTTAATTATCGATTGACTGAAAGCTTCCATAAGTTTTACGCCTCGTTCGGTTGTATCATTTACTACTTTTAAGTTCTTGATAAAAATTTTCATTCCTTTGAACCCGAAATTGAACGTGGTAAGAAGAACTTACCACGTTCAACAAGTGAAAAATCAACCATGACTGTAGTCCAACCAATTGATGCAATTTGAAGGTTTGATTTAAAGCAAGGAAACGGGGACAATGGTGGAAAGTAATTTTTCATAAACTTTATATTTCATTAATGATGCTACAATCTTCTTTTTTTCAGAGTCTGACACTTTCTTAGAAAATCAAGATAATGTTACAGCTACTTCTGTTACAGTCGGCAGAAAAAATATATGAGCACCGTGACCCCTTCAAAAATTTGTCAGAAATGAAAAACGACTTTTTTCAGGTGGATGCACAAAGAATTCAAGTCCCTATGAAATAAAAACAAACTCATTTATCACCTTAAAAATACATTTATTTACAAAAAAATCAGTAATACAATCACATAAAAAATATACATTTATTTACAAATAAAATATTTACAACAACTAGGGGCGGACACGCAGGTCCAATGGATACGTCACTGAAAATACGTGTTGTTTCCTGGGACCTGCAGTGCAATGCGTCCTCAAGTCCAACGGTGAGTCATCTTGCACTTCACCCCCAACAACGGGCAATTCAAGTGGAATTGCAATTGTTTCTGAAAAATAATTGTCCGGTGGAGGGGGTACACCAGAAGGCAGAACGACGTTTCTTTGCACGCATGGAATAGGTTCAAGTGCACATGCAAATTCCTCCAAGAGTTTATTAATATCCTCTTGGGGTGGCTCGCTGTACAAGACTTCATTCCACGCATTTTCGGGAAAAATGGGATTTTCCAAAAAGTAAATTTTATCCGTGGCGTTGAGTATGATTTCAGTCGTCGGCAAAGGTTCTTCGGGCACAAATTGTTCATGTACAGTCTTTTGCCTCTTAGCCGGCGCCTGCCCAACTCTGTCCTCAGGACGTATCATCTTGGGTCCTTTCGGGCTCGGAGGGGGCAGGTCGTACTCGTCCAGTTTAAAAGACGAGTGCGTCCTGAAATCGGTCAATTCCCTCACACTTTCAAAGTCCATCACGTCCACGGCAAACATGGTCTTTTGTACCGTCAGGATCAAATAATTGATCCCGGGAGGAACGACGTAGGTGGAACGTGGTCTCAATACGTATCGGTCGTACAAATATTCGTCCCGTTCCACCAGACTGCGGCGCATCTTGCAGGGCTTTGGCGTGTAAACGTCTTTCATGGCCTCCAGAGCCCTCTGCTCGTTGAAATGGAACACGAGCATGGGTGCGGCAGACGTCTGAAACACGTGTCCCACTCCTGGAGGCACAGTCCAAAATCCAAAGGTAAAGTACTGCTTGACGACAAACAAATTATCCATCTTGAAGCTTATCCGTTGGTCCGAGTTCTTTTTAGTCTGCGTCGGATTTGATCTCAGCTTCTTGCAAACCTTTCTGAAATTGACACGGTTGGCCTCAAAGAATGGAACCTTCGCAGACTCCAGCACGCACCTCTTAAAGTTGTCCCGGTAAAGAGAATTTTTACTCCAGTTTTGCGCCGGGTGATGAAAAATTCTGCTCGTAGCCAAATCCAGGTAAGGTATGAAGGCCTGCACTCGGCCCTGATCCATCAAGCTTTCAAATGCATCCCACTTGCCGTTTTGCTGCGGCACGGCCACCAGGCATTGAGAAGTTTCGGTAGGAAAGGCATCCATGGTAGTTGAAGCACTGAGCGGTAATGCGGTCTCAGCAACGAGTGAAGAGCGTGTGGCGAGTGCGTCCTTTTATACTCTGCTACCCGGAAGTAAAAGCGGGGAAACAAACCGGTTTGAACTGGCTACGTTCCAAGTCGTTTTGGGCAATAGGGGTTTAACGTTCAAGATTGGGAATATGTATCTTGAAAACTGCTGAAGCAAATCGGTTTAAACTGGTTACGTTCCAAGTCGTTTTCAAGATTAGGCAATAGGTTTTTAACGTTCAAGATTGGGAAAAAACTAACGACAAGGATGGGAATATGTTTCTTAAAAAAATGACGTAAAAACAAGACACTGCTGTAAGAGCAATTGAAATACTGTTACAGTCTGTAAGAAGATAAAGCAGAGGATCAACTAAAAAAAAAAAAAAAAAAAAAAAAAAAAAAAAAAAAAATTTTTTTTTTTTTTTTTAATGATGATGTGTCCTTTCTCTGCTGAAAACTTTTTACATTCCCAACCAATTGCATTGTTACAATACGTTTATTAGTTCCTGTGATTATTAATCCAATACATTCCGTCTTCCTCCCCTTTCACAAAAAACACTCGGGAAGGCGGCGTTTGAAATTTCACAATGACATCTCCGGGTTCCGGAAACACTCTTGTTGCCGATGAAAACGTAATGTTCTCAAAGTTCAACACTGCATACAACAACTGCGGCTTTCTGCTCGTTTCCCCGGCACTTTGTTGCTCGGGAACAGGCTCTTCGGAATTTATTCCCTCAAGAATTGGCTCTTCAGAAGGTTCCGTTTCAATGTCATCATCCGAGGCAGGTTCAGATTTAATTACAATGTCCACGGGGAGAGGTTCCGTTTTAATCGTAACATTCTCTGGAACTGAGGAAGGTTCCGTTTTAATTGTTACATCCATGGGTTCAGTCTTGATTGCAACATCCATGGGGGAAGGTTCATCATCTACAGGGGAAGGTTCGGTATTAGTAACGTATTCTTCAGAGGGCCGTGTTTGAAGCAACAATCTCCTCAGAATACCGTCTTCTTCCAAACATTTCCCGGCCGATTGTTGCAGGCCGCTGGTGGAAGGTCCCATCGTCGATTCCGAGGAACTCCTGGCCACTTCCCGCCGATACAATTCCAAATCTCTGACAAAACTGTCAATCCATTCGGGCACGGAAATGCACTTATCGTCCGTTTCGTCCACGCATTCCAAGAGCGGAGCTTTGCCCTCGTTGAGCACAAACTTGCGCATGCCGTGTTTGCGAGCGTACCCTTTTGCCAGCCGGTCAACGAGCAATTTGGCCAATTGCACGTCTTGGTCCAAAAGTAATTGGTAAGCCAGGGCGAGGGTCACGAGATGAGCATGCATGGTCTTGTGAGGAACATCGTATCCTTCCAGTGGCAAAACGTCCTTTCCCTGAACCGCAAAATGCTTGAGACAGGTCCTGTAAGAGTAGGGGTTTCTTTTCCCGAGTAGTATTCCAATCTCCACCAATTTCATGTACAACAATCCATCCTTTCCGACCAAAATACTGACGATGGGCAGAAAAGCGTTCAGTTTCAGTTTAAACCACATGATGTATGAAATGTAAAAACCGAATAACTACAGCAGAGGCAGCGTCAGATATTTAAAGGCAAGAGGAAGGAAAGAAAGATTCATCAAAAAAAAAAAAAAAAAAAAAAAAAAAAATTTTTTTTTTTTTTTTTTTTTTAATGATGACTTCCTCTTCTCCTGCTCAGATTTCTTTTCATCAACTTTTATGATTGCATTTTGGAAGCATTGTTTTAAACATTTATTCAAGCATGGTTTTATCTCCATTAAAATGATCAAATTTTTCATCTGAATGACTGTAACATTTCCAATGTTGGACTTTTATCCGCTCACACAAGCCTCCTTCATCACATTATGTCCACAATCCACAGTTTTTCCAATATTAACCTCTCAACAGTTTGTCTTTGCTTGCGCACACACTCACCAGTCTGCACAAACAAAAGTCTTTCGGTGCCTCGTTCCAAGGTTGGCAATACCCCGAATCCAAAAAAATGGGAGAGAGTCTGGCATGATACCAGACTCTCTCCCATTTTTTTGGGGAATCAAAGCAACATTTCAAAAGAATGCCCTGCACAGTGGGCACGAGTTGCTCCTCTCCAGCCACCTTACCGTGCATTCCATGTGGAAGGCATGTCCACACGGAAGCTTCATCTGCGTGTAAAGAGGCTCCGTGCAAATGGAGCACTCTGGTTTGGGCTGGAGAGCGCCCACAGGCCACCGGGCGGAGAAGATGGATTCCATCATCAACTCCCCCAGTTTCTTCCACTCTTCTTCCTCACACTCCATGGGCCCACCGTTCTTTAGGTAATGATCGATTGCAATCTTTATCAGTCCTTTAATCCCGTCAGTCTTCCAAACGGCCCATGGCAGGGATTCCTTCGCATGCTCTCGGAATGCTTCGTTCCTCTCAAACGGGTTCATCTCGCTGAACCCGTGAAACACTCTCACGGTTTCCACACTCTCCGATTTAACAATCTTTTGCAACTGATCCAATATTCTGTCTGTGACAGCAGATCTGTCCATCCCCATAGGTATTACTTCTGGGGGCGGCAACGATTCCAAGATGCCTCTCACCTGGTTAACATAGTTTGCAAAGGATAGCATGACTATTTGTAGCAAGCAATAAGTCTGATTGAAACAGAGGAAAACATCAGCTTTTATACTCTGGCAGGCCCTGTTTTGATTGGTTCTCAAAGACATGACGTCACGTCAAACTGGTTTCTTATGCAAGTGGCAAAATGTATTTTTCCCAAGCTTGCAATGCATTCCGTTATGGGAGGCATTCAAAACTCAAATATCAACATATATTTATTGATAACTGCACAGTTTTTCACATGTCACAAAATGTAAGTTCCCAAGTTTGCAATACATTCTGTCATTCAGAACTCAAACATCAACATGTATTTATTAATAATTGCACAGTTTTTTGCATGTCAAAAAATGTACTTTGCCAACCTTGCAATACATCCCGTTATTTCCGTCATTGAAAGCATTCAAAACTCAAACATATCAACATATATTTATTGATACTTGCACAGATTTTACATGTTACAAAACATACTTTGCCAAGCTTACAATACAATTTGTTATGACATACGTTTCATTGATAACGACTCGGAAGACTGGCCGAGTAACAAAACCTTCATTCCAACTTTGGCCAAATAATTAATCCAAAAAAATGGGAGAGAACCGTTGCGGATATACCGCAACAGGTTCTCTCCCATTTTTCTGGGGGATTTCCAATCAAATCCCAAAGCAAGAGTCCAATCTTTTTCAATTTACATTTTCAGCTTTTACGAGTCCACACACTTCTTCTTCAACATTCACTTTTTCACCAATATACACCACCTTGTCCCTCAATAAGGGCTCTAAAAACATGAAGGTGGCCATATCCTTTGTGCCGATGGTGACATCCCAAGTATCGGGCTCCTTTAAGACAGTGTGATAAAATTGGCCCCGGAGGAATGGGGCCACATCCTCCAAGTCCACACGATATTCCCGACCGCTCACGGGCTCTTCGGCAAATCCAGACAAGGGGTGCAAGTTGGTATTCTTCTGCACTTCATCAAAGGTAAAGGTACCCCATGATTCACTCTTTACCGTGATTACCAGGGTATCCTCTGGCTTATAAACGGGTGCAAACGCAATTCTTCTCACTAGCCATTTTCCTCTCATCCACATCCAATCGGCCAACGCAATATATTGAACGGTATTCATCCTGACAGATGTAATGCGGTCTGGCTATCGGAGCAGCCCTTTTATACTCTGCCAGAAGCTGAAGCCAGTCTCTCATTGGTCCAGCAGCCCTTACGTCACAAAGCCGATGTTTTGCCGTCTTCCAAACTCACTGTTGGAGCTAGAATTCCCGAAAGATGACTGGCCACTCGGAATAAGATTTATAATGGTCGGCTGCCGACAATGGGAAGAACAATTTGTATTGAACTCGGAACTAAAACGTATACATGTAGGACGAGGCAGTTTCTGACTGCCAAAAAGATTTCCCTCCGAGGGAAGAAGACATCAACATAAAAAAATAAAAAAATAAAATAAATAATAAATAAAAGGTGTTTTATGCTGATATCGCTATTCTCTTAACTCAGGACTTGTGAGTGCACAAAGTTTCTTGTCTCACTACTGTTTTCAGCAAAACATTACTTGGAAAGAAATACACTTTTCCTTTCAAAACATCTTCCATAGTTTGTTTGATTTACCTCAAAACATCAGTGTATTGAACGACCATTAAAACATCAGTCGTTTCTCTCAGATATGTAGTTGTGGATTGAGCCTAGTTTTGAGCCCTGTTTGTAGTGCAAAAAATCGTCGGTGTTGGTTGATTTATGATTTGAAAGGCCGATTTCTAATTTTTTGAGTAATTTGATCCCTGTTTTTTTGTTGATTTCCCAAGAGCGTGCAATTTCTTGATTGTGACCGGATGTCGTCGTATTCCGCTTTGAAGCGTCGCCTGCAAGTGCTTGCTTCGGAGCCTATCCGATGTCCATTAGTATTGAACCGATGTCTCTGGAAGAAATTTCATAGGCAGCACACGTTTGGACGGCTCACAGGTGTGGAGGTTTGAATTCGTGTGTGTTTTGTTTGGGTGCGGCACGTTTGGAAACGGGGTTCGGCGAAACAAATCTCGTGAAGCATCGCGTGAACTGTTTGACTGCGTTTCTGGAGGCGAACCGTGTGAGGACGGACGCTGTTCCTTCTGTCGATGGCGGCGGAGGAAGCTGCGTGTTGGGTTTTGTCGCAGTTTCGTCCGATTCCTCGCGACATGTGCGGTCGCGTGCGGGATCGGTTGAAGGCAGGCAATGCGTGGGTTTATACGACTCGAGTTTGAGCAACCACCCAGTGGTGGACGATGCCCGGTTGGAAACTCATTTGAAGCGCGTCGCGCAGGATGCACGATGACTTGGTGGGCCTCGTGAAACGTTTTGAAAGCAAAACTCTGAAATGGTTTCACTTGATGGTGAAACATGACGCGTACCTGCAACGTTTCGGAGAAAAAATGAATCCGATTCGTGAAATTGCGTTGTTGCCGTATTGGTGCTTGTGCGACGGATTGACGGCGGAGACGCGGTGACGCACCGCCACATGATCTTGGCGTGTACGCTGGAATCGGCATTCGAGGACGTGTGGAAGAAGGAAACGGGAAATACGACTTGCCGTCGTCGCCGGGCGTCCGGTGCAAACGCAGCGTTCGTATCAAAAGACGCGTTTCATTTGGTGAATTGCATTCGGTACGTGAGTCAAACGATCTTCTCTTGTGACGAATTACTGATTCGCGACAGGTGGACGGGAGAATGTCAGTATATCTCATTTTCATCTGAATTGCCCACAACCGAAGCACAGTCTTGCGTTTTGTGTACGTGTTGTTCGAGGAGCGATTTGGAAAAGTTACTGGTGCAGCAGAATCTAGTCAAAAAAAAACGTGGTGGATTGGATGGACGTTGCCGTTGAAGTGGTAAACAAGTATTACCATCTTCGGCGCTGGGAGTTCCCGTGAGAGAGACGGGTTTGAAATTTTTAAATTGCGTGATTCCTTTACTCGCGATGCAGACCCACGGAGGACGGAGGAAGGTCCCATGTATTTGACGTGGATAGGAATAAAACTCGGCTTTATTTGAAGAGAACCCTGATTTATTGAAGGTACGGACGACGACTGGTACGCCCGTCAAGTGGCAAAGGGAACATGTTCCAACGGATCGGAGACAGGGGTATTTACGAACGGACTCAGCAGAATATGATGAATCAATTGCATAAACGGGAAACGTATTTTAAAACGCAATGGAGAATGCATTCGGAAGAAATTACCATATCCTGGAGGAGAAAAGCAAGGAATTGGTAGATAGATAAACAAACGCTTTGCAGGAGGAAAACGATACTGTGAAACGCCATAGGTATTGAAGTGAAAATGGAGGTGCACAAAACAAAACTGGACGCATTGAAGAGGAGATGATACGAAAAGAGCGAGATTATTCTGTGGTGGTAAAAAAACACAATTAATAATACCTACCCTCATACAACTGGGACGCAGTAAGCTTGAAAGATAGTTTTCAGACACAAACATACAAAAAAAAAAAAAAAAAAAACTATCTTTCACTCTTGCGTTGTAAATATTTCACCGACTGCAAACATTCCTTGTCTTGTTCAAGTTCATGTTTTGTAAAAAAATATTATGATTCAATACTTTAAAACATTGTAAGTCATCACCAGACCTATCATACGTTACAATTGTCTTGACATACTCTCAAACTTAATTTGCAAAAACCAATTCCGTCAAGACTCCACGGGTCTCGACCTCAGGCATCAACGAGCATATTTCCGCCAGAATCCTTTTCAAAGTTTTTATTCAATAAAACTCCTTCTCTCTGATCAGTCACTCACGGTGTCGTTTTCAGGTCGTTCGCGCGATTCCGAGCGGATTCTGACGTGTCAAGTTCAGTGATTCGGGCCCGGCTTGAAACCACGTTCCACCGAGGTAGCCACTCGGCAAATGCACCGTTTGAAAGCTTATAGTCACAAGCCCCACTCGTGTTCCTCGCCCCCATACATTTTGCACGATTTTCGGTTGAAATTGGGGCCAGCTTCGGATCTCCGTTCCCTATGGGCCCCAGCGCGTCGGTTCGGGCACCGATCGAGTGCATCATAACGTGTTGAGTGTACGGCCTCACTGGCCGATTCGTTCGTAGTGTTTCCAAAAGAATTACGTCCGTTTTCAGAAATTCCTTTTCCGGGCATTCGCGAGTCCTGAACAGCTCAGACCTTCATCGGGAGATGTTGAATACGCGTACCTCTACAGAAACGGTTGTAAACTTGCCAGTTTCGGGGTCGGTGGATCCATTTTTTACGCGTTTGAGTTCCAGACTCGAACCCGAGACCCGTGAAAATGCTTGACCCTCGAGTGGGCTGACCGGCTGAATATGAAACAGCACTCGTCCGTACGAAGAGTTTGAGCCTTACACATTATCCTTGCCACCATTATTCTGGGAGATGCCAGATTGCGCAGTTTTAATGGCACGTACCCTTATCTCGGTCCTATGGAGTTAAATTAGAGCTCAGATTTTTATGTGCATTGAGAATGACTGTCCTCGCCACACCGATTTCAGGTCATTCGGTCAATTTTGTATGTTCCGACTTTGCTCCCTCCATATCTCCGGTCCTAATAGCGCTAAAAATACGGGACCGGTGCCGTTGGAAAGTTTAAAGTTTGAATATTTCAACGCCACCGGAATTTTATTTTTTATCTCGAATTGGGGGCCGAGATATAGACCCTCCAGTTGCCCGGGGTACATTTTTGACCCCATAGTTTAAATATCTAAGCCCTGGTACCAAAACAGCTTCGAGTTACGCACATATCACATCATTTTCATGAAAAAAAAATAGGGTGGTACATGGTGTGGTACATGTGGGTGGTACACTATACCTTGAGTGCCCACCTACCAAATAACTCAAAGAGTGTACCCCTAAACTTGGTACCCGAAATGCTGAAATAACCCAAATGGTATATATCTTTGCCTTATGTTAAATGGGTTTCATATGGTATTAATAAATATAGAGAGTGATGAGGAATACCCCCCTGGGCCATCGTATACGATACCCAGACCCTACCCCCATAACACACAAAACTTGTGAAAAAATCCCATTAAACCTATGGAAAACCCATTATTCCAATACTTCTTCTGACCAATCATTGAACGAGGAAGTAAAAATTAAAAATTAAAAACTCGTAAAATATTATTTTGAGCCTATAAATACCGGACCCCTGTTCCAAAACATTCATTCTCTCTGCAATCTCAACCTCAACGGATGGGTAGTTTTCTCTCTTCCAAAAAAATCTTACAGACTTTGAAATATTTTCCCTCTCTCTGAATTTTTTCAAAGTCAGAAAAGAATCAAGAAAATATTTCAAAGTCAGAAAAATCAGAAACTTTTGAAATATTTCGGTTATGAAGAAAAATTTTCCATTTTCCAAGGGGCAAACTCATTCAAGTTTCAAAATCTGGACTTTGAAATAATTCTGACTTTTCAGGACTTTGAAATATTTTCCCTCTTTCTGGACTTTGAAATATTTCTGACTTTTCTGGACTTTGAAATAATTTCCTTCTTTCTGGACTTTGAAATATTTCTGACTTTTCTGGACTTTGAAATATTTTCCCTCTCTGGACTTTGAAATAATTCTGACTTTTCTGGACTTTGAAATAATTTCCTTCTTTCTGGACTTTGAAATATTTTCCTTCTTTCTGGACTTTGAAATATTTCTGACTTTTCTGGACTTTGAAATAATTCTGACTTTTCTGGACTTTGAAATACTTTCCCTCTCTCTGGACTTTGAAATATTTCTGCTCATCTTCAGTTCATCACTTGCTGCTGCTGCTCTTCTCTGGATTCTTTTACTTGGCCTATGGTGTAAGATCGGATTCGGCTCCGTTTCCTGACGAACGCGATACTAGAGTGCGAATAGCTCACGCTAGATCTCCTGCGGGGGACCACACGAGCAAACCATTTTGGTTGAGATGTGCGCCTCTTTCATGTATCGCCAGTAGGCTATGGAAAACACCTCGCCGAAGCTCCCGTTACCGTTCTTAGGCCTGTATGAATCACAAGTTGAACTTTGGCAACAAACTTTCATGATCTGAAATATTTCCTCTTTCTGGACTTTGAAATAATTCTGACTTTTCTGGACTTTGACTATTTTCTGCTCATCACTTGCTGCTGCTGCTCTTCTCGGTATTCTTTTACTTGGCCTATGGTGTAAGATCGGATTCGGCTCCGTTTCTGACGAACGCGATACTAGAGTGCGAATAGCTCGCTAGATCTCCTGCGGGGACCACACGAGCAAACCATTTGGTTTGAGATGTGCGCCTCTTTCATGTATCGCCAGTAGTATGAAAACACCTCGCCGAAATACGTTACCGTTCTTAGGCCGTTTTCATGAATCACTCAAGATTGAACTTTAGCAGTCAATTTGCATGACTTCTGAAAATAATTCTGACTTTACTCTGAGGTGACTTAAAAATATTCTTCTCTCTGAATCATAATTTAAAAAAAAAAAAAAAATTTTTTTTCTAATTCTCTGGATCTTAAATATACGACGACCAACAGCTTCTCTGGGAATCGTGGTTTCGATTCCCAACTTTGCAGTGGTGTGCCAATTTTCCCCTGATCTTTAAACTCTGGCTCATGGTAATAAGATTCTGTTTTGGCTCCCTTCGACTTACGTGGTACTAGAGAGCTGAATGGACGCCAGATCCCCACGTCGGGGACGTCACACGACAAACTGTTTCAGTCTTGAGATGTGCGCCCTGACAGCAAATAGGCTATCAGTGAGGCTATGGAAAACACCCTGCCAGCCATAGCTTACCTACTTGATCTGTTTCTGAATAATATCAGAGGGTAAAAGCGGTGGTTTCTGCTGAAAGTGCGCTAACATTATACCTTTAGGAATAGATTGACTTTGAAAAACCTTTGTCATCTGTATGTCCTGACAAGTGCCTCCGAGGCGAAACAACTTGTCGGGTTAAGTAGACCTCGGTGAGTAAGTATGGCTAGTAAGAAATGTTCTGGGAAGAGCTGGACTGGACATACACACCGATGCATCGTAGTTTTCTTTGCTGCGAGAGTGTCAAAAAAAGGCCAGGACTCCCGATGGAATGCCCTACATTGTAGGCATGCGGGCTTAGTCTGCCCGGATCCCTGCTCACTCCTTCTCGGGAAAGAGGGCTCGCGATCCTGCCTCCTGTTCAGTTGGGTGGCACTTGAACCTGGGGTATCTAGTGGGCACTCCGTTGTTTTTTTTTTTACACAGAGTTTTGCTGAATGGTGCGTTGCTTCTTTGTTTGTGATCCCTCGATATTCTTATCGACCGGGGTTCCTGTAGAGTGTGACGACCGGCGATATGATAGCTCAGTCGGCCTCCTCACGCTCCCTATGTGGACTGACTAGTTGTGGATGTAACTTGACCCATTTGTCAGCTCCTCCCATCGGACTCCAGTGCCGTGTACGTACGCATTCAGGTCCGTCCATGGAGAGTATGAGGTTTACAGGCTTCCTCTGGATCATTGAGGGCATGGCATGCAGTTATTGGTAAGACTCTTCAAAATTTTAATTTTATTCAAAATTTGACCAAAAGAAGAAGAAGAAGTCGCTCGGGTGACATAAACTGCATATCCTCTCTCTCTGCTTTTGATCTTCCATCCCTTTTTGACTGTTTTTTTTTAGGTATCTCTCCTTTGTCTTGAGATTTTTGGAGAAATCATATTTTTAGTATGTTAACACAGTCAGTGTAGTGTTTTTGTGAGTTTGCTTAAATTTGGTAGTTAGTGAGTTGGTTGTTGGTAAGAGTTGTAGTGGAAGTTGTTAATTAGTTGGTTTGTGAGTGCTTTGCCATTGGAGTTTTATTGATTTGGCTTAGTGTGTAAGTTTGTTAGCTTATTGAATTTGGTTAGCTTTAGTGAGTTTGAAGCCTATAGCTTTAGTTGTAAGTTTGGTTAGCTTTAGTTGTAAGTTTGGTTAGCTTTAGTTGGTTTGGTTATTGTAAGTTTATTAGTTTTGGTATAGTTTATTTAGTTTTAGGAAAGTCTTGGTTAGTTTTAGCTGTAAGTTTGTTAGCCTTTAGTTGTAAGTTCATGGGGAAATCAACTGTAACCTGTAGTATCGAAAACCGTTCTATCTAGTGCTGCAAAACGTTGTCGCATTTCCCAAGAGAATCATATCGACATGAAAGCAAATTGAGAGACCTGAAAGCCCTGAAAGCTCATTTTTTAGTGCTTTATATGTTGGAAAAATTTCTACTTTGCATCCGGTGACAATGTGCCTACTCTAGTAATAGATATATTACCGTTAAGGATGATCACAAAGTGAAGATGATACACCGCGGTAAAAAAGCAGTTTATGTATCGATTGAAGCGACATCAAAATAGGAATTAATGAAATTGCTCTTGAAGTGTGAAGAAAACTAATACTATGGTGGTGGTTTATCATGTTCAGGATTGTCGTGGCATGGTAATCCAGGTTGATAGGTACCTGTTCTGAAATGTGTTACTTAGTGAAAATGAACAATGCAACCTTGCTTAAAGAGAAGGAACTCCAGTACCAATCGTGCGTGGAGAGACTGGGCATGACACCAAAGGTAAAATTATATGGTGAGAGGTATGTGTCCATGTGCAGGTTGGCATGAAACAGCAAAATAAAGCTGTGGAAAAAAATGTGTAGTGGTTGGTTGTTACTCATGCGGTAGGAGGGCATGCCACAACCAATAGGAATAAACCTCAGAACGGCAGTCCGGTGAAAACATGACCACTTCTGTAAAAGGTGCTACCGGCGTGAGAGGTATAGGTAGACAAATGGCAAAATCTTGAAATATTGTCGAGAATGGGTACTACGAGGAGGGGTACTGGTACGAGATGACAGGCTTGGTGAAAAAAAAAATGCGACTTAGGTGTGACAATGGATGCTGGTGGGACAAGGTGACCAAATGGAGGTGAAAAAAACTAGATTGACATATCATGCGATCTGAAAAGAAAAATGTGTGCGACTGTATCAGATGAAAAAAAGGACAACATCTTGGTGAAAACAAAATGGTATGACAATCGGTCCTTGGTGAGAAAACAAAGGGAATAAGGATCAGACGGAAAATGAACTGGTAATGATCGGTCGCGAAAAACAGAGACGCAATGGTCCTTGAAAATCAAAACTGGGGCGCTGCCGATGGGGAGGGTGGGCATGGTAACAACCAGGTCAACATTCTTATGAGTTTTTGTGTAAAATATGTGTGTGACAATGGTCTTCGGTGAAGTTTTTCTCAGTAAGAGTAAGGTGAAACGATTTGGTCGGAATAAAATATGTGTGGTCTGCCATGGTCTGTATAAAAAATGGCGGAAAATGTGTATCTTAACAAAATAAAATTAATCTTTCAAATAACTATATATGCCTCGACTCCATGTTAAGTTAAAAAACAAATATTCCTAAACTTAGAATTAAATTTTCAACTATCGAAAATTAGTGAGATGTAAAAGAAAAAAAAAAAAAAATATTTTTTATTTATTTTTTTTTTTTTTTTTTACAAATTATATATTTCAGACCTAGCGATCTTAAATTCTCGAGCTCGAAACTTTTACATTACGTTCCTCTTTACCATGTCATGTCGTGATTAATCACTGAGCCTTACTCAGATACGGTAAATTACATTGAGAGCAGTGGTCGTAGTAAATCGAACAAACATCAGAGGTGGTCCGCGATGATCAGTCTGCTTGATGGAATTCTGCTTTTCCCTGACGCCGCGACGCCCTAAGTATCATCGCCTCCGTAGCGGCCCTCCGACAAGCCCAAAGTCCATCAAGCTTATCGTACAAAAGGAAATGGCGGTTGCTCTGCTTTCGGGAAAACGGATATTGTTTAACGAATGGGCGATACATCAGTACGTCAGAAGAACGATCCAGATATGGAACAAGGTTCATGGCGAGCAACGTTACGGGATTGGACGTTAAGCCTCTGTATGTGATTCGATGTGCCAGTAGGAATCTGGTGGACCTCGTCACGAGAAGAGGAAAAAGGAACATCCTTTGTGCTACATATGGTGGCGACACTGAAAGCAAGGGATTTGTAATTATCCAACGAGCAACAAGAATTGTGCATGGTTGTTGCGTGGAGTTCAACACAATCAAAAATATGTGTTGAACAATAACATCACACAACATGTAAATTTTCACAGACGACACATGCACATAAAATATAGTTTTTTTTTTTCAACTCATTGACATCTTAAATTCTGAAGAGCCTATGAAAATTTCGTGCACTGTTCTACATTTGCAATATGGTTCTTACGCATACAACATGTTCGGATCTACCATGCTGGCGGATTCCATCAGCTCTAGTCTCCTATTCCTGACGAGAGAAACCACGAGCGGTTCCTTCTTTTCCGTTCCCGCACCGTCATCTAAGTCTTCGGCATTCAAGATTATGGTGGTAACTGGATCATCGATGGTAAGTAGTTTTTTACCGTCAAATGGATGAGTATCCTTTCTCGGATCAACTTCCCGTAAACGATTTACGAAAGTTTAGCAAAATACTGCGCCCAAAAAGTCTTTTTCACCGACGTCCGACAAAGAATTCACTACAAACGGATATTCGCGTCAAAAACTCCCCTATCAAACATTTTATTCTGAGTGACAGAGAGAACCTTTTCTGGTATTTTGTCAAAGAGATTCTTACTCGTAGTGGCATTACAAAGGACAACTAAATTCATTCACATGCAGAGTTAATTCCCCACTCATTGGAGAACTCTTTTGTCCTCGCACCGATTGCACTTTAGCGACATGTCACCTTCATGCTGTTGGTGAATGTGGAAGAAGAAGAGAGTGGTGAAATCACTCCAGAAAAAATGGGAGAGAGTCTATGTAGAAACTCGCATTGGACTCTCTCCATTTTTCGACAAGAGTGGAGCCAACTTTGGAATGGAAATGATTTGACAGCATATCAACTCTCCTACTGTTTTATTGGAACTGGAAAAGGACCCTAAGATTGGAAAAAAAGGATGATAATAACCCATCCTCAACTCTTTACATCCTTTTTTTTTTTTTTTTTTTTTTTCAGATTCTGCCTTTAAAGGACGACGTTTAATCCTGGTCTATTTCGGTTTTCTGAAACTATTCCCTTTCAACCATGTTTTTCAACTTCAACTGAACTCGCTTTCTTTCCTGCCTTCAACCATTGATTAATGAACAACGCGGCCTCTGGCTATGTCAAACTCGTCGAGTGTGGAACGCTTTTGGTAAAAAAAAACCCGTACATGTGCTAGAACTCAATCTGGAACATCATGCAGTCAGGAATGGACGTTCTTCCACAAGCGATACTGACATTCCGCAGAAAACTCTGCTGGTCTTCTGTGGTTCCTCAATTTTTATGCATTTGAATTATTGATGGAGGAAAACATCGAGTGTTGGACAACTTTTCTTGAAACGCTGAGAGAAGGGTTTGCTTCTGCACAAGCACAGGAATGCGAAGGAGTTTGCTCAATGAACGGAAAGCACCCTACTGCGTTTGTGTGGACGTAAAGGACGAGAAATGCGTTCTGTGCCCGAGTGGAATCGGATAATTCACTCGAGATTTACAAATCTCCAAAGGCAAAGGAGAAGTCCAAAACATTTCTGTACCGTCGCGGGGACCTTTCGACCAGTGGCCACCAGACTACGGCGAGGGTTGTTCCCAAAGGAAATGCTTAAAACTTTTCTCACAATGTAAACAACCACGAACGATGAATCTGGCGACGAGGTCCAGGTCCCAAGTCTCGAATGTAAACCGGAAGAGACGTTCGTGGATCCAACAATAACAACAGAGCCTCAAAGACTCCTCGAGAATGAGACCAGTGGAGAGGATGCCAGAACCTACCTCCAAATATAAAATTAGAGCCTATTTCTAAATGGATTCCACAGGAATCTCAAACTGAGCCCACCCAGTGCCATGTTCTAATGTGGATCCTCACCCAGAACTCCAAATGACCGACTCCAGGTGAGCCTATTCCAAGAATCCCAGAGGAACCCACTGCATTCCAGAATCTCCAGTGGAGCCTGCTCCAGAACGCAAAATTCATCCAATTCCAGTAGCTTTTGGTGGACCTTGAGCAAAATATCTTTTGTTCCTGCGATGGAATTTTCCTGAACCCTGGACGATTGTAAAATTTCATAAACCACCCCACACGAGTTTTTTTTTCATTCAAGGGGATGGAGATGAATGTATTGGATGAAATATCAAAAGAGATAGAATAAATTTCCTTTCATTACACCCAAAAATTTGTCTGGACTCTCATTTGAAGTATATTTGGTGTTCCAATTATATTGATGAATTTTTCACCCTATGTAAAAGTGTACAAATAGAAACATTTTGGAGGTATCAAAAGATTTCAGCTGAGAGAGAAGACATAAAAAAAAAAAAAAATTTTTTTTTTTTTTTTTTACCTTTCTCTACATTTCTCAGAGACCCAAGAAAATTATTGTGTGTTAACGGTACTGTTATTCTTACTTTTAAATGAAACGGTTGACAGTAAACAATATTTTCCCCAAACTTGGAATTATTCTTTTTTCTCACCTAGCCTCGAGACATTGTACATGCTTCCAGTCACCTGCAAATCTTGGAAGATTCTTAATCCGCTCGGATATCGTATCATGCTTCCAGTCAACTCTTGCAAATCTTGGAATATTCTTAATCGACCCTCGGAACATTGATTGCAACCCATCGTGACGATGCAGAAACTGGTTTTTCTGCCATTTGCTTCCTGGCTAGAGGTATAAAGAGGCACTCCACACAGTCCATCTGTCTTCGAGACACTGACAGCTCACTCCTCTCTCCTCTCTGCCCGGTGCTGCATTTGACTTTGTCATGGACGTGTGTTTCCAACGTTAAGTCTGACTGTTTGATGCTTGACTCATCCGGGAAATGGGATCCATTTTGAGAGCTTATGTGCAAGGACGAGTGCAGGCAGTCATTTCTACATGGACCGCTGACCGACAGTGCATTTCTCCACCACATCCAAGACTGGACGACCATCCCCTGTACGTGGATAATTTCAAGCGGTCCTGTCAGCTGAGTCCAAAAAGGTAAAAAATTCTTTGACCCCGGCAAGTAAATGGGCAAGAGTTTGCAAGAAATTAAAGTCCAAATCCTCGTCAGTACCAAAAAAGAATCCTCCGATCAACGAATGAATTTCAAATAGACAACATCCAGTGTGGTGAAACAGTACTTTTCTTCGGCTTCTGTGGACGTTGCCTATAACGAAGGGCTTACGCTCTTCAAACATCCGGACGCCCCTGCTCAGTTTACGAACTGAGGAGTAGCAATGGCATGCAAACCGAGGACCCAGCACGGTGCGCAGCCTATGTGGAACAAGACCAGTGCTACTACAAGGGTAGTTCCTTGGGCCCAATTCTCACGTGGTTCCTCCTCTCACCAAATTACCTTCGTCCCATTGGTTCAAACTTTATTTCCATCGACCGTCTGGCCTGGGAAGATGTCCGGAGGGCCTCAAGATTTCAGGAGCCACAACGATTACACCTTGAGGTTTACAATTTGCGCGCCCCACGCCGTCCCACGCACATTTGAAGAGGGCCCCAAAATGGTGACGCCGCAGACACTCGCCAGGAAAAAAATAAAAACAGAGATCATTGGTAGCGCAGCAGCAGGAGGAACAGTCACCTTCTGTAGTCCCCAGACCAAATTTTCTTCTTTGAAGAGCCGTGACATCCTCAACTCAAAATTGGACGAGATTTTTTTGGAGAACGACTTCCCCGGGAAGGATGATAGGGTTGTTTGAGGATTTTGTGAATCTGGTATTGTATTCCCGTGGGCCCAGCGCATCAAATTCAAATGGATCGGCCGAGTCCCTGTCAAAGTCCTCCGAGGACCTTTAGTCTTACCGCCTCCCTCCACCTGATAACTATTGGACCCCAGCCTTTGTCCGAACCACCAGTAATCAACCTCTTTCCGATGGATGTGCAAAGCACCACCGCTGGATTTAAGACAAATTGTCTCGGTGGACTGGCCGAGGAAACAGCATGTGTTTTTCGTAAACTACCTCTGGATTTGGGTGCAAAAGATATGAATAAATGTATTTATTAATGTGAAAAATGATCTCTGTTTTATTTCTCACCTCCAAAAGAAAATAAACATTAGACAGCTCTTCAAAGAAGAGTTTTTAGGAATCAATCTTGACTTCCTTTGAACTTTATATCAAACTCACTTTCCCTTACCTCCAAGATCTTAACCTCCCAAGCATTTCCCTTTGAAACCTCAACATTTCCCTTGAAACCCCTTATCTTAAAGTCAGTTTTCTATTTAAGAGTTTTTTGAAAGTGTCATGGTGCTCATATTTTTTCTGCCGACTGTAAAGGAACACACAGTAAGACTATGAAGCGGATGAGATGCATTTAGTAATTTCCTCGACTAATGTTAAGAGTTTCAAGTATGGTTCCCAGGAAAAATAAAACTGGAAGGAATGAACAGGATTAACTATCCCCGATCTTTATGTTTGGAGCACAATACTTTAACCGATGAAGACAAATGCATAAATTGATAAAGTAAAAGTATGTATTGCTGATGGCAGTCAAAATATTTTCTTGGAAGAAGAAGGAGAGCAAGAGCAAGACAAAAAAAAAAAAAAAAAGATTTTTTTTTTTTTTTTTTTGTCTATCTACTTATCTTCAACTTCCCCGTTCCTTTTCAAACGTGCTTCTTCTCAACATGGGTAGAAAAATTCTGCCTCTCACGGCAGTAAAGCTCTTTGGACAGGGAACTGAATAACAACGTCATCAGTTACACTATTTCTTTCAAAGACTTTGTGTTTAGCAGTCATGCTTTGAAAGAGTACTTGAAAGAAAACATTTTAGTGAAGAAACGTTATCTGAAACGACCGGTGTTCAATGAATGCTTGAAATTGTATGAGGATCGGAAAAATTTATTGGGTTTGGAAAAGATCCGCAATTCACTCTTTATGAGTGTTTTTTGGATGCCTTTCCAAAGTTCCTGAAAAATAGTCACTGGGTTTTGTACGAGTTACTTACAATTTCTTCGAGGTACATAAAATTTGGAAGAGAATTGCATCTTGTGAAAGACTGGCCAAATCTGATGTTCCTTAGTGAAAAGAATGGTGAATCTTTAAACGCGCAGATAGAAAATATGGATGATTGGGAAGAAGGGTTACTCAAGAAAGAGGACGATCTTATGGCGTACGTCCCACACATGCGATGATTTACTTTAATTTACGTTGAGCATTTATTACGACGTTTCCATACTAAAGATCTAAAACGTACAAATTCAAACTAATTTTTCGAAGGTACGTGCTGTTTCTTCTTTTGCGATGAAATACAATGATGGCACTTGTCCATGCCAAGTGCAACGAACACCAAAGAAGATAAACTTTGGAATATTACGGTCAAACTGCGTGGTTTAGCTAAATTAAGACGAAAATATATAGAACATCTAGGTGATTCTTGTGAAATGTAACGAGTTATCCACTCTGTTGGAAGGAGATTCAACGGATCGAGAACCCCGGCCAATCAGGTAGCAGCATTTTGTACTATGTTTATCAGGTTTTTTTGAAAACTTATGCCGAGAGAATTGGCAAAAGCTCACCAATTTTTGAAACTACAAATTTAATGAAGAAGAATATTAAAGCTCAAGATAGATGAAATTTCGAAAAATGGACCGATTTGCACACAGGGGAATGTTAAGACTAGATAGGGGAGGAAGTTACAAGGTATAAAAAGAAATGGATGTTTAAAAAAACATAACAAAATAGTCAGAATATTATAAATCTTTTTGAAGGCAGTTACAGATCTTTCAAAACAAAAAAAAGCGTTGGTCAAAAGCTCAATTAAGAAGCCTTCGAAAAAAGTACACCAATTTGAACAAAGAAAACATTGGTAAAAGATTTGGAGAGGAAATTGAAGATGACAAAAAAGAATTGGATCTATGTTAAAACACCTTGTAAATGTGGAATACTTGCTCCCAACAATTAGGAAGAGCATAGAAAAAAATGGGTGAAATGAGGATTAATGACCACCTAAACTCCATGGTAAGTTTGAAACAAATATGCCTAGGCTGCAATTTTTTCTCTGGCCAAAACTTCTCCTGGAACAAAAAAAAAAAAAAAAAAAATTTTTTTTTTTTTTATCTTCTTCCTCTGAGTTTTCTGTTCAAAGGCTTTTAATATTGTGGTTGTGAAGAAGTAGTTATCATGACATTGGTATTCTTCTTCTCTTGAAACTTATCAATCTTGGTTCAAATAATATTCCCAACGCCTATCGATCTTGGCTGGGCAGCCTACCAAATCCCTGGCAATCAGCGTCAAACAGCAGTCTGAAGGACTTTTGATTGAGTGGAAGCTGCTATAAAGGCTGAAATCCATTTTTTGCCAGCATTTCCTCCTTTCAAGGTGACTGCTTACACCGTCTGCCGTACGGCTATTGCTTTGGAGTTTCCAACTCCATTAAGGATAACGTTACGTCCTGCAGCCACCGGTTTCGTTTTGGATCGTGAGATGGCGCAGAGGAATGATGACTCACACCCAACGATAATAAATGGATGGGTCAGAGATTTTACTGTTGATATTACTTTTAAGTGTCCATAAGTCATAACGACAGTTTGCAGTGCGGTGCGGGTGTTTTTATCATAAAGAGTGTCTTTATCAGCAAATTCATCAAAAAATCTCTATAACTGTTTCAGATTCTGCAGAACAATTTATTAAAGCAGTTGTCACTATATGGGAAATTCTCCAAGCAAGTCACCTATGTCCCAATTGTCAATCTCAGCAGAGACTGAATGACTTTCTGTGCCCCTTTGAAACTGTTTATTTCTACAATGAATAGGACTTGGCAAGATGATTGTCGGTTTGAGAATTAACATTGTGGAAATTGTCTTTATGCATATTGTCTGTATACTTATAGATTTGTAATCCGTCATGTAATGAAAATAATGATGAAAAAAAAAATGGAAAGACTTTGAAATCCCCTTTCCATTTAAGAATATCATAGCCAAAAGGGTGGAATGGATCTTTACAACAAAACAAAATGGTTTGGTGAGATAATGGTTCCAAAATGGACTACTCCGGTGCTTATGTCAGGCCTGGAATGTTACTGGATGCCGCAAACGGCTGCATACTTTCACAATTGCCACTATTCCACGCTTCGTCAGAGGCATTTTGAAAAAGAATTACTAAAATGTAAGAAACCATACCAGATGGATCAGTTTTCAATGATTTGCTGAAGGAATCCATTGAAAATGTAATGGGAAAAGAAACTTCCGGCTCTTTAAAGATTTAGTCATTTTCCCAAGGTTGGCGAATTTTAGTTTCATTGTGCCTTCTAAAAGGGAACTGCTAGGGTGCTTTGATGAAAAGAATAACCAACCAGGATCTTTATGTTTGGAGCAGAATACTTTACATAGAATAAGTAGCAGGTCAATGT
Source organism: Araneus ventricosus (assembly GCA_013235015.1). Taxonomy (NCBI): domain Eukaryota; kingdom Metazoa; phylum Arthropoda; class Arachnida; order Araneae; family Araneidae; genus Araneus; species Araneus ventricosus. Next base: position 68,330 of record BGPR01006858.1, read on the forward strand.
AAATTGTTAAAGAGTAAAAGTATGTATTGCTGATGGCGATTAGAAATATTTTTTTCTTTTAAAACAATACGTAACG
>BGPR01006859.1:0-12590 GCA_013235015.1 Araneus ventricosus
ATGTAGGAATGTGGAATAGATGCTTAAGGTGTGATGTTGTCTTATTTGAGTAGGCAAGATAGGAAGTGCTTTTATTACGGGTAGAATTGGGAACAGAGAGTTTCTTAACATATCGAAATTACTTAATTTGTTGTTTAACACCTGGGTTTGAAGCTACACGTTGTGTTTTGGACTTATTTTAGTGCCGTTTGTTGTATGCTTTGAGCCAATTTTATTTTGAATTCTACTCCGCCTATTACTGGAGAAAAGGATGTGGTATCACCTTTTGGTATTTATTATTTACTACCTTATACACCAGGGGCTGCTCTGGATTGATTCTAAATAGGCACATCCATTTTCTTTTTACAAATACTATCACTATATTAATACAATAAACATTTCATTCCTTTTTGTTGAATTTGACCTTATAAACTAGCCATTTTATTACTCTTCAATATATTGCATGCGATATTCGAAAATTTTCGAGAATCTTCTGAAACATCCTGGAATGTCCCAAAATGACGGGAGAATGGTTTGGAATGTGTAGAATGATGTATAATTTACAAAAAACTATAGAATTTTGTATAGAAGATTCTAGTTTCTACTTCGTTTTTTATAACGTAATAATGCTAAAAAGTATTTGAGAATGATCTAGAATACTCAAACCTGTTCTAAAACATTCATCGAACGCATATACATATTTCCATAGTGTAATGTTGCTCGAAAATATACTATTTCCTCCAAATATTTCAGAGTTTTAATCTTTTAAAATTCTTCAAGCTTCTTACCCCTTAAGACCCCACATTTTTTACATCAGTTTGTAAACAATAATTGTCCCAAATATGGTTGAAGTCGATTCTGAAGTTTTGATGGAGATGTCGAGCAAACATACCGTTACGAAAATCATCCAGTGGGTGAACTATGAATGTAGTCCAACAGTAACAGTACTATCAATAGCTCTCACTGTTTATCAGTTAACCAGCTTGCACTGTGAACAAAACTCCAAACAGAGATTAAGTCGTTTGAGCACTTCGGGTATATATAGCTTTCCGACAGGTCGTGACGTCACATGGACTTTCCAGAAGAATCTCCAGATCTCAGTTCCTAAGATAGACAGTGTCAAAATTCTTACATTTTCTAGAAACTTCATATTGTCTCCGAAGTCGTCAAATTTTTCGGCAAATGATCCCAGGGTTGGTTGTCATTGACTTGACCCCCATTACGAAGCTCTATAAATCTGTGTTTTCTACCATAATACTAACATGCTAAGAAAACATTATATATATATATATATATATTATACCATTAAAACTCAAATAACCTTTTCATCATATACACCTATTAAACCCTCATTTAAAATTAAATATAAAAAACAATATAACCTAATATTATACAGACGGTGAAATACAGAAAAATAATAAGATTCAAAACTATTGCTATGAAAAAGACAACCCAGATATGGAATTTCAACAATTAAATGCCAATCGACCTTAGGAATCGATTTTGTCACATTATTTCGAAATTTTAGGCGCCAAACTCCTGTGAGGGCCAATTGTTGGAAAAAGACAGCAAATATAGGAGTAAAACTCCAAAATATATTAAGAAAAGAACGAGAAAATTAACTAAATGATTACTGATTCAAAGACATAGCAATAAATGCCAAAAGTTAAATATATATATATATATAGAAAACCATATACATGCAATTACTTTTATTTATTTTAACCGTATACAAGTCATTGTTCACAATTGGGAACATGAAATTCAAAATTCATTTAAGAACAAAATGTTGTTCACAGTGTTTTGAAATTATTGTTAATTATAATTAAAAGTAAGCTTGCTTTTTTGATATAAAAATTATGTTTCATATATAAATAGGGTAATTCTTAAAAATGGGCTATTTTTACATTTTAATTTCTGTATAGCATAAAAATTACTAAAAAATTAAATAAATGTTCCAAGATGTCTAATCCTCCGTACACGTAGTTAAAATTGTACATGTTACAACTAACATATAAAATATAATTATGTCCATAAGAAACGCATTTGATGATAATTATATTCATCAAAGTTCCTTGTTCCCAATTGGGAACATTGGCCAGTCGTGAATATTCTGTGAAGGAAGGAAGTTCTCTATTGTGTATTTCCATTGAAAGCAAAATGAAATGGTGAATTCACATATAATTCAGGAAAGGAAATCACCTTCGGTTATTAAAATGTTACTGCTTTAATTTTGGCGAAGAAAATCCATTCTTTTCTGTAATATGGTGGGCGTACTTGTAAATTTGTAGAATAAGAACAGCCGGAATGATAATTCTGTAGCGATACTTTGTTCAAATTAATATTTTTAAATTCCAATCCAGCTGATTAGAAGATATTCTCCTGCACAGAAGATAAAGGTACGCATAGGGCAAAGTAATTGGATTCATAAATATAATTATGGGCTGGGTGGGGTTTATCAGTTGTAAAAAATATGAGAATCTACCGGCAGAACTTCGCAAAAGAAATAGAAGCTTGGTTTATTCGCAAATGTTCTAAATATATTTGTTGTTTTTGGATGGCTATAAGCTGTTTTTTGAATTAAATACCGTTTTGAAATTAAAAATACAAAAGTGTACTTTTTTAAATTTTATTTTTGCATGAAAGTCTGTACTTTAATCTGCTTTTCAACATAATTTCCACGAATATTAAGGCATTTGTCGTATCCTGCAACCAGCTTTTGAATTCTATTCTCATAGAAAACTGCCGTCTGCCGATACTGAGAATAACTTAGAATAATTTAAGTGTTATGTCACGATTCCATAAAGAACACTTCTTGAAACTTGAGGAAACTTTTTAGATAAAAATGAAATCTTAAAGCACCTGTTCTCTCGAATTTTTTTATCAACTTTCTGCACCATGTCTTTAGTAATGACAGAAGTTCGCCCGCTTCTCTTCTCAGTATGCACAATCGTTCGGCCATCTTTAAATGTTCTAACCCATTTTCTTACCATTCCTTCGCTCATAATGTTTTCTTCCTACACTTCACAGATCTGCAGATGAATTTCAACTTCTTTCACATCTTTTGCATTGAGAAAACGAAGGATAGAACGTGTTTAACAGTTCGGCGGGATTTTCAATTGACTGAAGCATTTTCAATACTCACAAGCAGCCTGAAATGCGGTCGAATACTCCCGTAATGTAGTCTGTGGTTAGCCAACAGATGCAGATACTCAACGCACATGCGCGGAATTTCAGCCGCAGCGCTGCAGCGGCTGAATTTCAAAACAGCACTTACTTAAAAAACGACAATCGTAAAACTAAGATTTAAGTGAATAAAACTTAATGGATTTTAAAAACGCAAAAATCTGAACATGATGTGTTTCATCAAGTAAATTCGACTAGGAAATTGATGACGTTTTGAAAAACTGTAAGTAATTAGTTTTATAGTTTGGGCTTTCTAAAAGTATATGGTGGACTGGCATATGACAGTTACAACTCGAACGCATTGGAGGTTCTTCTACAAATAACACGTGATGATGTGTAAATCTGGTATGTCCAATGCGAAAACGACTTATAAGAGTCCCGGGCTTCCTGTTCCTTAATGACAGCCCAAGTTGCGCGAGGTATTTCACAGCATGAAATATATTATCAGTCTCCGAATCCCACTGCTTATGCTATATTCCACTGCTCCTTTTAATAGCTTGAGGAATTTTACATATTTTATGCTGTGTGAGTCAATATAGGTAATACTGAAAAAATAGTGTTTAAATTTTTATACAGTCTCCAGATCCTATTAGCCATATTCAGTGAAATATAATTGCCGCCATATTCAGTAATTTAAAATTACAAATGACAAAGAAATTCTAGAATCCCTGCTCGACAGAAAAGAAAAAAAAAACAACTAACAACAATCCAATAGAAAGAAATACAATTATTCCCATTTTAATTCGATACCAGTGAAAATTTTTGTTTTGATTTTGTTAAAGAATATTAACTAGAGCTATTTCAATCGCAACCCGGGAATAATATGTTTTCATATATCTTCAAATAAAGAGGAATATAATTAAGCAGTTTCCATATCGGATTCTCATTTCTGTTTGAATAAAATCCAATGAATCGCAGACATCTTCAAACAAAAATGGATCTTCAATAAACTCGGAACAACAATTCTCTAAATACGTCACACCATTCCGCTGGAAAGTAAATACTATTATTTAATACAGCCGAGAACAAACGTGACTGTTTCATTGCTTACTTTGAGTTTAGACAGCTTTAAATAGGATGCAAGTGGACATTTAAAGGAAACAATTGAGTTTCGACGATGAATAATGTTTGCTCTCTGAAAGAGAAACAAAAATAGCGTAGATGGAAATCACTTTGAATGGTTTTATGAGAAATCGGTTTTTACTGTTAAGCAGGCTTGCGATATTCTCTTGATGGAGACTTACAATTTAATAAATAAAGGTTGGACTCAAATGCAGATGATATAAAAGGGTTTCATTACTTTACTTCTAAAAGAATGAAAAGACACATTTTGTACAATTAATATATAATTAAACGACAAATCAAGGATCTCAAAAATGAATTCATACAATCTTCTCCTCCAAGCTTTCCTAAAGATATCTTTTATTAATTTTCGGTGAAAAGTATTGATTAATTTGTATAAATTAAAATTTATACAAATTTTAATAATTTGTACTAATGAAATAACAGTAACAACAACACCAATAGCGTTCAGTGTCTAAAAGATTACTAACTCCTACCAGGAACAAAACCCCGAAGAGATTAACTAGTTTGAGTACCTCAAGTGTGCACAGATATTTGACAAGGCATAATATCACACGGAAACAGTTCTCCAAAATAATCTCCATATCTCGGTCCCTAATAGAATAGGGCCATAATTCATGCATTTTCCAGAACCTTCATTTTGTTGCCTCGTCGCCAAGGTTGGAAGTCATGGGTTATCATCCAATAAGAATTTCTGTAAATCTCTCTTTCCTACCATAAGACTAACATGGCAGGGAAACGTCATTACAGTTTCGTAACAATACTAATAGTGTTTTAACAGCTGGGATATTCAGTTACGACATCCAGACTCGTCACTTAAACTTACTGGATGTCTCTATATTCCTCAGCTCCCCTCGAATACATCAGGCCCCTTCAAAATATCACCTATCTATTATATCCACTGTCTTTTGCATTATTATTCCAATAACTGGATTCACTGCTGTTGATGATAAAGGATTTGCATGACGAAGAACGTATTCTAGAATGAGAGAGGTGAACATTAATGTTGAGATGATTTGTCTGACACGAAAGCGACTTTCGTGGTATAATGTATTATTTGTTGGTGCTGCTTCCGCCATTATTATTGTTTGTCATTGACATACTTACAACTTTTGATGTGGACATAATGATCATGAATTTTATATTTTGGGGCTCCTATAAGAAGACAAGGATGGAACAGTTTTAAGATAGAATCCATTGGGAAATAAATCCAACACTTTAGTTTTTAAGATTAGATTGGATTTATCTTGTAACTTTGTGTCTGGGAGCTTAACGAATATTCTTGCATTCTTTGTTTCTCTGCTGTTATGTAAAAATGATTATCAATTCTATGTCAGATTGTTACGATTATCTAATATTGTTTTTCTGCTATCTTAGTCTTATGGTAAGAAAGACAGATTTACAGAGATTCGTAATGGATGCCAAGCCAATCCATCGACCTTCACGAGAAACTTGATGACTGTAAAGATAAAATGAAGGTCCTGCAAAATACAAGAATTATGGCCCTATCTGTCTGAGGGACCGATATCTGGAGATTCTTCTGGAAAATTCCATGTGACGTCACCCCTTATTGGATAGCTATACGTAACCGAGGTGCTGAAACAAGAAGATTTCTTTAGAGTGTTGTTCGTGTGGGAGCTGGTAAGTTGTTAGACGCTGATCTCTAATGATAGTGCTGTTAGTTTGAGATTTACTGCAGAAATGGCTTTCTTAATTTATACAAGTTCTGAGTTCTGTATAGTTTTGCTACCTGTTCATCGTGTTTTCTGGAATATTCGTGAAAAATGCGTAGTTTTTCGTTATGCAGCTTGTTGGACTAATTCACCGTACATCCACTGAACGATTTCCGTAACAATATATGGCAAAGTCAATTGTGTGCAAGAACTTTATACTAACTGAAACGTCTTCGAAAATTTGCTTATGTTATTTTTGCTGCAATTTGACTAGATTGTATTTATCAAAATGTAAATTTTGTTAGCTCTTTTTCTTCATTTACTTTCAATTTTTCTTTCTCGGTTATGAAACAGAGAAAAAATTATACTCGTCCATAATGAAACTTAGAGATTTTGATGTATATCTCCGAATCAGACCTATCTGAGCCGGGAAAAATCCTTTTGGGATTATGTCTCTCTATGAGCACAGTAATTCAACATAGGTGAAAGCAAAATAGATGAAGTTTGGTACTTTGTATTTGGTATAATTGGTATGTTCCACCAAAAATGCACATTTTTCTTAAATTTTGAACAAAATCCAATATTCTATCCTTCACTTTCAGTTTATAGCTGAAATTTCGAAGCATCCATGGTAGTAATTAGCTTTTCAAATAACGAAGGCCATGTTCATTCTATTGTTTGTTGCTTTAACTACATTGTTTCCAAAAATAATAAATTGATTTTTAGATTTATATGTAACCCTCAATTTTTCATGCACATTTCAATAGAGACTAGTATGTCTTTAGATGTAAATTATAATCCACTGATTTTAATTCATAAAATTGAATACCATTTAAATCGTTCACATTATTATGTTTATACATTTTACACATTCAGATCTGGGAAACGCGATTTTTCCCCACTATGATACTACAAGTGTTAAAATGTAAGAATACCCTTTTAATGCACAAAAATATTTCAATATTTGACTAGAAACGAATAACTTATATAACCTTATTTACGATACCCGTTATTGTGTCTAAATAACACCATTTAACACGAACCAACTCTTCGTATCAAACAATAAATCCACTTAAGTGCCCTCACGGCGTCAAAAAAATCCAAGACGCTACCTAGCTTCAAGTTTTATGAGCCACAAAAAGGAAAAGGGAATTGTGACGTATACCTTACAAAAACAATTAGTGCCTTGTTGTGCGAAAGGAAGTATTATGTAGCAGATTTAGCCGTAACACATGAAGAGCATAAAAGTAGGTGGATGACAGTTTTAAAAGCTTTATTTGCCATTTTATGCCATCATGTCAGAGACCATAACCTAGTCCAGTTACGATACCCACGGGGATAAGGATGAGGGAATTCTTAAGGCTTTACGCTTAGCGTAAATTGCTCTAATCTTATAACGGCTAAATTCTTCGTAACCTCCTAGCAGACTCATTAAATAAAAAGATACATATAATCAATGACTCCTTCTTTAAAATAAATGCTTGTAGAATAATTACAGATGCAGTAAACCATCCATTTCTAGACCAGATTGTCAAAATTCTTCCAGTTTTAGGAATTACATCAAAATTTGGTACTAATCTACAATCCTGTTTAAGGACTATATGTTAAATTTCGTGCATCATGTCTGGTATAGTTTTTGTTCAAATGTACAAAGAGAGTACAGTTCTGCCAATAAAAACAGTTTACGAATGAAAAAAAAACAGTTATGCCATTGGAAAAAGGCCAATTACATTTTTATGAATGTAAATAGGGTAAATATTACCGTCAAAAAGATTGCAATTTTTATCGGTTTGCAACAGAATGAATGTTTGCATCAACTATTTGGTGCAAATTATTCTTTAAGTGGTTAAGTAAATCCTGTGTATAATATATGACAAAATCTATGTTGGTGCGTGTTTATTAGCCATTTTTGTAAGTAGTAATAAATCCAAAAACGAATTTTCAGTCTAAAAGATGTCACAGACCATCGTAATTTCTCAAACTTTGAAGGTCGAAGTTTTCAACTATTGAAAACTTGTCTTTAAGTTTTCGAAAATGCATAAAGTAATAAATTAAAAGAAAAATCTTTCTTTTAAAATCCACTTAATATTTAGGAACAATTATTCTCAAAATCATTATATTTCTAAAGTATTTCACTCTGATATTGGAGTACTTAAGGAAAAAATGCCATTTCAATCCAAACACTTTGAACAACAAATGACGATATTTGTCACAAGTCCACATTTAACAATAAACTATCGAAATTCCCTTTCATGTAAACTATTTTGAGCAGAAACATGCTGCTAAGAAAGCAATTTAACCGACAAATCTCCAGAATCAGGAATAAAATAAAAAAGAAACCATCTTCTTGTGTACTTGATTGCAGGAAGAAGTTGCTTGGCAGCCTGCCAACCATGACGCCTCGGTGACTATCTATTTTTCAGTGTCCTGTTTCTTGTTTAAAGACATTCCTTACATCAAAATATAGATTATTTTTTGTTATTCGGTTTTAGACTTTTAAATGAAAACCGTTGCAAATAGGACAGATTTAATTCTTTCCCTTTCTGAATTTAAAATTCTCTTCGTTTCACTTTGGAAGGAAGATAAGGACTTTATTCTTACGCTGTACAGATGCATTCGAAAAATCTTGCTTTTGAAGATGTTCTTTTTATATAAAAGAAAATTTTCTCTACAGCGCTGCCTTCAAAATAAAATAATTCAATTATATATATAACCAAATATACTATACTTCTTTAGCTATTTCGGTACAAGCCATAAAAGTGCTGCACGAGAAGATATTATGTTCGTGTGCATACAAATAATTTTATTTTTATGCCAATAAACCATTCGTTTCATTCTGTTTGGTTAAGTAATCTGTAGATCTTCTAAACCGTCTGCAAATGGGTTGAATTCCTTGTTCTTTTCTATCACCATAATTGTAGTGGATAAATTCATTTTACTCATTCTAATTATTCCATCACTAAATTCAATTTATGGAAGATAAGAATATTATCATTGAAATCATTCATATCATTTTATATGGAATAAAAAGGCAGATTTTATCCTCAGCTTTTCCGTTGATCCTTGCAGATATTGTACGAGCAAATTTTGTATTCTTCATCCTACGTAAAGCTTAAAGTGATATAGAACTATGCCATTAGTTTCATTCGGTTCGAATATCTAATCCGAAAGATTTCTAACTAATCTATAGATAATTCGAATCTTCATTCTTATTTTATCATCACATTGGCAATGGGTAAATTAATTTCTATTGGTGGAAAATAACTATAATATGCAAACATTTTGCCAATGGAACAGGAGTTTCTATTATAAGTCCATCTTTTCTAAGGACTTCAGAAGGTTAAACTGATTTCTGCTTTATCTTTTTCTTGAAATTTAAAAGGAATTCCTTTTTCATCTTCAAAACCGGTTCTTTTTCATATAAACTGATGGATCAGCACCACTTTAAAACTGTAACACCAGTCCACATCGCCGTCTCTAGAGCTCATGTGGCCTCTATCCGGGATGGTATAGATGTAGGTGGACTTTATTCAGTTGCAAAAAAATACAGAAAGGGAAGAATGACAAATGAAGAAATAACAAATCTCGTGTTAACACGGAGAATTGGCAACAAAATAAAGGAATATATACAATATCTTGCATTACACGGTCTGAATGAAAGAAAAATGATGAATGTAGATGATGACGAACAACATGATGAAGCTTACATCAATGTACAGGATTCCAGCAACGTATTAGAGATGGGGGGATTAGACATTGCGTGTTAATTGTGGAATACAAGGAATAAGAAAATTACTATTGAAAAATTTATGTGGAAGAAAGGAATTAGTATATTCAGTGTATTGAGTGCAGGATAAGCTAGAGTTACTGCACAATGGCAAGTGCATACTTATTCCAGTTGCATTATGTTCTCATTGTCTATTATGAATTTAATCTTAATTTATTATTCTTTTTTTGAATTTGGATTCTACAGGACTCTTTGACACCACAGACTTTCCAGTGAAGTAGAAGGTTACACTGGAAAGTCTGTGGTACCAAAGAGTCCTGGAGAATCCGAATTCAAGAAAACGCACCACTAGATGAATTCCAGAAGCATATGATTGTGGAAGTCCAAAACATAAAAATATACTTCTAAAAAAGGAGAATTGTTTGAAACGATTGTAGCCGAATAAATTAGCCAACAAAAGCAACATTTTCACAGTTGCAAACTCGTAAAAACAATCTACACTGTATAATACAAGCAAATAATCTAAGAATTCTCAACAAGAATAGCAGCTTTCGTATAATGCTCATTTCACAATAAAAATGTATCAAATGCATTTGATTTAAAAATAGGAAAGAACGAAACATTCATTAAGCTCTCAAAAGAAATTCCAATCCAAGATTTGAAGCAAAAACGCAGGAGTTATTTCCCATTTCTCTCGCCATAACATTTAACTTTTCTGACGTTAGCGCAAAGCTTAAATTTCAAAAATATTACAGAGACATTCAATACTGTTGGAAGGGTAAATAAGAATTTAATAATTACACTTAAATTTAAGCAATGAATAATGCATTCTTCGATGAACATCCGCATTTTCTCGGACAAATCATCTCAGTGTTAGTGCTAATCTGTCTTTGTGGAAGATTCATGTTATCGTGGAAACCTTTTGTCATCGACACAAGAAAATACAGTTATCGGAATACAAAGGTAGTGGATGTGGCCTGGTAAAATTTTAAAGCGAACTTTGCGTCCGAAGGGACCTGCTGAATAAAGGGACATCATTTGTACGACGATTGTGGATGCTGTAACTAAATCGCCAAATGTTAAAACTGTATTAGTATGAATAAATGAGTCTTTTACAAGTTTGCTGTATTTCATTGATGGGGAATGATTTCCTTAATATTGGGAGTTCTGGATCGAAAATGACAGAGAGATATTGGTGGATGAAACCTGAGAAGCGTCCAAGAGAGTTTGGTTTCAATTTCGGCTTGTTTGGACAATGCTTTAGTTCAGGTTTTTCGCTGAGTTTTAATGAGTTTCTGGTAGGAAGGATTTAGTGTCCGATATTATGTGATGATTATTTCTGGATTATCTCTAAAATCATAATTAAATGTACCATGGCATGGAATATAATACTGTACGTAGTGAAAGGATATTTTAAAAATCAGAATTTTTTCTCATTTTAAAACTTTTTCTAGACTAATAAAAACTTTTTGATTGCGTCAAGTGATGAATTTCCCTTTTTCTCTTCTATTTATATCTTAAACGACTAAAGTGTATAATTGGCCTTTCGAAGTTTCATTTACGATTTCAATTCGATTTTGTTTAATGTGTTTCTGATACAAAATAAAAAAATGACGGAGGCTGTCTTTTCAAACAGACGCTGATGTTAAATGAGTAGGACTACTTTACTCGTTTGATACTTTTGTTTCTCGAAGTTCCTCGTAAGTTTTTAAGTTTAAGTAAGTTTTTTTTGTAACTTCTGTTGTTACCCTTTATGTCTAAAATAAGATATTAGCTTTCTTCTCAACGTATGTAGTTACCGTGATATAGAGGATCTCCCATGGAACGTATTTTGTGGCGTTTTGGCTTGTGAATCAAATTCCTAAGGAACGCAGTCCTACGTAAAAAAAAAATTGAATGTTCATGAAGTTGCCAAAACGGGTGTATTGTTCAAATGACACGCACAGAATTCGAAATATATCTGTAGGAATTATTTGCCACATATATCCATTTTTAATTCTTTCCTACGTTAGTTACGAACCAAAATATGAAATTAGTGATTATAAAACATCCGTTAGAGATTTCAGACGGGAAAGGGAAACAGTTAATAATTAAAGCAAAAGTTTAAGCCACGAATAATACATTTTACGATGCTGTTATGATTCGCATTTTGATGCACAAATTTTCCACTGGTAATGTTCTTAAACCGTTCCATGGAAGATGTACGTTGTCATGGAAACCCTCCGTCATTAACGCCAGTTATTGGAACGATAATGCACCAAAGATAGTGGATATGGCTCGATAATATTTTAAAGGAGCCATTGTGTCCGAGGAGAACTGGCGAATAAAGGGGAATCTAATAGATTTGAGTGACGAACATAACTGAATCGCCACTGTCTTTTGTAACCCCATTAGCAAGAGGAAAAGGGTATTTTGTTTGTTTCTATGATGGCATTGGAGAGGATATAATTTCATTTCTATGGACAGTTTTGGTTCAGAAGTAGCAAGGAGACATGGGACGAACAAAATTTTAGCAGCCTATACTGGAATTACTCGTAGATGTCTATACGGGCTTCTTATGGTAAAACCTTATTTTATGAAAGCTGTCTATGAAATTTTCAAATATGGAAAGAACAAAGGGATTGTCCACCGTTTCAAGTTAATTATCAATACAGGAATGGCGTATGTATTTTAAACCGCGAGGACGCGCGTCGGGCTTCGTAGGCCCGTAGTCCTGTTTCTTTTAACAAAACGCGCAGAAAATTACTTTTACTTTGATAGGAAACATCTGTTGCACTAGGGTACAGAATATGAAATACTTATTAATGTAATAGCCGAGATCTGTCTCTCAATGATCCGGTAACGCTCTGACGCCACCAACAAAAAGATTTGTACCATAGCACTGCGAGATGTTAATGTTAGATTGCAAATATTGCATCAACATCATTTTTTCGGTTTTGTCA
>BGPR01006859.1:56668-76139 GCA_013235015.1 Araneus ventricosus
ACACAGGGTTTATCAGGATGTGCGTTATAGAAATATCTCTGAATATGTGGGATGGAATTGTACCAGATTTATTATGCAAGATACCTGTTATGAAAAACCATGCGGACACAATTTCGATTATAATTACACAATACTATTTGACGATGACCATAAAAGCTGTATCTCAGTTTCTATAAAATAGAAATGCACAAAATTTGTATATAATACACATAATGTGGATAATAATACAACTATGTTACTAAAATTAATAAAGTATAATAATATGGAAGAATGTTTTGTGATAATCGCTTCATGTTAGTAGTGGTTCAACTTACTCTACAGTCGGGGCAGGTTGGGCCAAGTGACCTGCTGTCAGTTTCAGGTTTTAAATTAATTCTGATAGTTAATATATTCAGATTTTACTATGGCGAATTATTTCTGAAGGTTCAATAATTGTGTCAGCTTATGTTTGTTTTCAATTTTGAATTCCCTTCTTTTAAAAATTCTTATAAGAAAAAACGGCCCAACTAGCCCCGGTCTACCCCACTTAAGGTTTGGAGGGCTTTAAAATGATAAATAATACTCAGAGACATTTGAAAATGCAGCGTTACAAAATATATTACTTTAGTCACACATATTGAATTTAAAAACTAATGTATGATCAGTACATACATTATTATTCACGATTTAGCAAAATGTGTCAAATGGTCCGTTTTTCCCGCAGCTAGGTCAAAACGGAACCGGGTTTTATGTAGTCTTTGAACAATTCTTAAATATAAAATGGATGATTTTCTTATGACTTTTCAACGTATTATAAGTTATATTAAGTATAAGGAATCTCAACAAAATTACTTCAAACATTAAATCGGTAATTAAGAATTAAACAAAGCAAAAGTAAAGTTAACGACAAAACTCACAAATGAGAAATGCATCTTCGTTAACAATTTCTACTCCAGCAATAGGCAAATTACACTGGGACAAAATGGCACACAATTTCGTTTAGCCCGTGTCCGTTATGCCCCAAGTTCAGATGTTAACAAAGAACTACTATAAGGTTAGGCTAGAAATTAAGGAACTACAATACAAGTACATGAATGAACAGCTCAGAGTAATATTAACGAAAATGCAGTGCTTATCCGAACATAATAACAACTTATTTGAATTAACTTAGGAAGAAAACTTGGTGAAACTACGGTATTATGTTCGAAAAACGAGGAACTCTTCTAAACTATGCGTAGCAGCCAATTTTCACGGACTTTGACAGTTCAGTCATGCGCAGTAGGGTGTGTTATAAATTTCCGGGAGTTTCCACTAATTTGCGCAACAAACTGGACGAAAACATGAGAGGGTTCTGTTTTGCACAGGGTTCCCCTACAAAAGAAAGTAAGAATTGCTTTACAGATCAGAGGAAAGAGTCGAAATGGAGCTACCGTCCAATTATCATCGATAATGTAGCAACTGACACGTTCTTAATGAATCTGTGTAGCAACTATTTAAAAATTTCGGCTAGCTCTAAAAGAAAATAATTTTATGAAAAAAAATAAACAAAGACAAAATTAATTTGGGGAGAACAAAGTTACTTTTAAACTATTTTTAATTAACAAATAAACAGTCACTACACAAAAGACACTTCACATTACACAAAATTAATATTTACAGTAAATAAAAATAGTTATAATTAATGTTACAAACGGGGGGGAATAACTCAATCCCACACAAGGTAATGTCCATCGTCCAGCTGATGAATATCATGGCAAATATACTCAGCAAGGGAGGTGGCGCTGCAATCGTCCAATGGGATCGTTACATCTGGAGAATTGTGGGGCAGAAAGCGTTTGTCGCCGATTTACGCCTTCTGTCTTTACTAATTGGAAACTAGCTTAGAATTAAATAGGCTCAACTGTTAGCTTTGTATTGGTTCATTCGTTGTTCAGCGTGCATTTCCTGCAACGAGAGGATGTCTGGAAACTTTTAAAAAAATAACAAATGGTTTATTATATATTTTGTCACTGTCCCCTTTGCAAAAATCAATTTCAGTCCATATAAAATATACATTACCTCAAGAACTGTGTAAAAAATTTCCTCTTTCATTAATTCTATTATTATCCACTTAATCAAAGTACAAATAATAATTTATCTATTTCATTTTAAGTCAAATTATCGTAGGTTTTAGTTTAAAATTACTAGAACGAATGTATATTAAATATCTTCGCTTAACAGGCAACACCACCAATCTCAATTTTTATAAATTTCGAAGATGAAGAGGAAACTGAATTTTTCGTAACCAATAAACAATATTTCTCAAATTGTTTTCATATCTGGTAGGAGGATGCAGTCTTATGTTCACAACAGATTTTTTTAAAATTCAGAAATTTTAGTTATTGGTTGAAATTCAGTTTTCTCTTCCACTTTGAAATTTCAAAAAATTGAGATAGGTGGTGTTGCTTATTAAGCGACCATATCAAATGATTGCTACATTTAATTATTTCCATATATCACATTTATTGTTAGTGATTCGTTTTTCGGTCATCAATCTATTTTATAACTTGATGTCTACATCTTATTTTGTGATATCATTTTAGAAGAAAGTTGGTCCTTTTCAACTTTTATTTAGCTTGACATGTTTCATACCTGTGTATATGTACTTTTGGAACGGATTCTTCCTAATTTTATGATCTCCTAAAGTTCTAAAGGTTTGTACGCTTGTGTGTAACTAATGACAATGTAATATTTTAATACGTTTAGAACTTTATTATCAAATAATTTATTAAATTTGAATTTTATTACAGAGGCACAGTCTGTGAGAGCAGTGGTTCCCAACCTATGGGCTGAGGCCCACTTGTGGGCCTCAGGGAGCGTGTTACTGGGCAGCGGAGGGCTAGTCGAGAGTTGAAGTCACATACATACTACATAAAGAAAGTGAGAATAACATCAAATAAAGAAGAATCTTTAACTGAACTATCGTGAATATTGACCAGATTCTAAAATCGTTTTTCAGAACAACATCATTAGTCCCGTTTTAGATAAATGTTCTGCAACAATATCCAACAACTGCCAAACTTTCACTGAGACATTTGATGAGATTCTTTCTCTACCACCTATATGTGTAAATATGCTTTATCAACTTTAGTTTCTTTTTTCAAAAAACGTAAGTACTGAAACAAAGTGAATGTTTCTACATGCAGTTTGTTCCTGTACTAATGTAATAAAGTCCAGCAATAAAATTCTGCCATAAAGTTCTAAGTGACTTGAGACTGCAGCTGTCAAGTTTTAATCGAGATATTGACTCTCTCGTGGGGGACAAACAGTATCAGAAGTCCCATTGAGTTCTTTCTTTTTAATTTGAAATATCTTGGCTACTTGTTTTTGAGTTTTCTTAGAATGCGACTACCAAATAACAACAATAGAATGTTTTATTTTTAAAAAATTATATTTTTAAACTTTTTACAGTAAATGTCACTAATTACTGACATTGTAAGATCCCCTAAGATCCCCCAGATCATTAGCGGTAACTTTTTTTCCCACGCCATGGGCCACAGGACAGAGCAGGTGCCTCAGCGGGAAGTCCTCATTAAAACGCCGCCAAAGGGAGCTGGATTTGAGTCTGGCGCCCTCGGTCTGCTCTTTAGTGGACGTGATGAAAAGGGTCAATTATCTCGAGCCTGAGAAACCGCTGGCGACGAAAGGACAAGCCCAGAAAAGGTAAGGAGCCAATAAGGGCTCGCTGAGGTGGACTCCACTTACAAAATTGACGTGGATTTGTGGAGAGGTTTTTCTGGACCGTTCCCCCAGGAGGAGGACGAGAGAGTAAAAAGGAAGGTGCGAGGGAAGAGAAGACGGGAGATTTTTGGAAGGCTTCTTAGGAAGAGGACGGCGACGAGCGAGGGCTCGATTTTCTTGGTAACAAGATAGACTTGGGTCACTGAGACCAACTTCATTCTTTTTAGGCCACTAGTGGAAGTGGGCCTGTGTTGGTTAGTGAGCACTGTATAGGACTCTAATCGTCTGTACCTGAACTATCATTATGTATGTAATGATTTCATCTTATTTAATCAAGATATATTATTTAATCAATATTCAATAAAAACTCTTGCACGCACGTGCTATAAATAAGAGTATTTCTTGGCTCTGGACCTTCCTCCCCAGAGTCTTTGGCTGTCCAGAACGTTACAACATATACTGCATATAGTGTGTGTGCGTGCGTGCTTGGTGCGTGCGTGCGTGTGTGTGTGTGTCAGCCACAGGTGTTCCTCACAACCAAAAAGGTTGGGAAATGCTTTGTTAGAGTGTACGAGAAGGAAACTCGGTATAACGATTCATATTGCTTAAAATAATGAACTATGAAAAACATTAAAGATTAAAAAGTAAGAAAAAATAATCATAAGAAATTTGTGCAAAAAACATGCTTCTAGTACGATACAGAGAAGTAGAAAATATATTAACAGAAGTATGGATGTCCAAATAAAACCCGAAACGAATGAGGTGCTAAAAACAATACTATAAGGAAATAAACCCAAAATGAATATCGTAAGATAAAAAATTTCCAGACATTTTTAACATGCTAATGTATTAAGGCTGGCATACTGTTTGAAAATTGCATATTACGGTACAGAGAAGTAGAATACTTTTTATTAGAAATATGGAAGGTAAAATAAAACTCGAAAGGAATGAGGTGCTAAAAACAATACTATAAGGAAATAAACCCAAAATGAATATCATAAGATAAAAAATTTCCAGACGTTTTTTAACATGCTGATGTATTAAGGCCAGAATACTATCTGAAAATTGCGTCATTCAAAAATCATTCATTGAAAAAAATAGGAAAAACTATGTGCTATAAGACAGATAAACAGACATTCTTTCTGTAAATTGCGTGATAAAAGTCGTCGCACTTAGAATGCAGTAGCTGATGCAATCAAGCCAAATAAATACAGACCATAGAGTAAGATAGAGAGAGCCTATAGGGTTGTAGGAATGTTCCAACACTGAGGCACGCGAACGTTGGCAAAAACGAGTTTGCCAATATCGCTGGAAAATTCTGTCGTAATGTTATTCCTATGAAGTAAGCCTTACTTGCCGCACGTCGAGCTGTCACTTTTCATGAAAAATGGTTGTTTCGTGCTGTGCTTATGGGTGTACTGAAAGATCTGTCAAAGGGGGTCATTTTACATTTCATTGATTAGTTATCTGTATAATTTTTATTCTTATAAATATACATAAAGTTGTTTTAAAATGATTTTGAATGCGTAATGTGTAGTGCTCGTACTGCAAAATAACCGTAATTTTATTTTGTATAATGCTTGAAAAGATTTTTTTTTCTGGAAATAGTGTTATTTATAACTAAAGTAATAAGTACAAAAAAGCTTAAATTGAGATTTGTTCTATCACTCACTAATGCAATTAAATCGAATGTTTTGCTTATTTCTGTACAATGGCGCAGTTTGGCTCTTTCGTTTCTGAAATTGGCGGGTTTTCTGAAATAAGCATAGTTTGTAATTCGAACTTTATAAGTGATTGTTTATAAAGAAAAAAAATTCAGCTTGTTATAATTCTTCAGAAAAATATAGTATATTAATTGCTTTATATAGTATATTAATTACATTTAAGGTGTTTGATAATCTTAAAATCGTAATCTTGCATTTGTTTTTATCGTAATGCCTGCGGTGACTGTATTTTATTTATCTCGCATGACTATTTTATTTATCTAAGTAAATAAAATAATACTTTCTATCAACGAAATTGTAAAGTATTTCATTAATTCATTTCAAATTATTTAA
The DNA here is from genome assembly GCA_013235015.1 of Araneus ventricosus. Classification (NCBI taxonomy): domain Eukaryota; kingdom Metazoa; phylum Arthropoda; class Arachnida; order Araneae; family Araneidae; genus Araneus; species Araneus ventricosus. The sequence continues at coordinate 62,425 of BGPR01006859.1, forward strand.
AAACATTTCATCTTCGCATTTTTTAAAATATGTTTAAAAAATTTTTCACTGCCAATCGTAATTTGCGTTCAATGGGTTTCATTTTTAGATAGTTTATCTCATGTGTGACTGAACGAATTTTTAACCTCTTTTAATTAATAATACCAAAGGATGATTTTCAAAATTAGCTTTGAATTGCGAATAAAATATTGAGATGCAATTTTCAGTTGTTTAAATGTTAAATGTGAATAATTAACACCCATCGGATGCGTCAGAAAAAAGAAACTGATGAGTATTTAAATGTCAAAAGGAGTTATATTTCACATTAAATTAAAATAGTAAAATTATTTAATATGGACTAGGTCCATTATTTTTGCAACCTTTGCATGTTATGAATATATTTGTTCGTATTTACTGTCAATGCGTTTGACATTTAGTTTTGAGATTCAAAATAGTCTAATTAATTAATGCTTGCGTTGTTATATATAAGAACAAAATTATATACTATCTCATAAAATAGAATTTATTGAAGCATATACATCTGTCTTAATTTCATTGGTATATTTTTTATGAATGCATTTCAGCTTTCCCAAAGATGTATTTCGTAGAAAGTTATGGGAAAAACAACTACGATGTGATAATTTCATATCAAATAACAGTACAAGAATTTGTTCGAAACATTTCGTGGCAGAGTGCTTTGGAAGGGAACAGTTTGGAAACATATTTCAGAAACGGGTTATCCTTACTGTCATTTCCTTCAAGCTTAAAACCATTAAGTTTATAAAAACATTACTTAAATATATTTCATTTGATTAATGATAATATAATCCATTTAATAATATTATCAATAATTAATTAATTAATACTGATAAAAATCAAGACTTAAGTTATTTAAATATGATTTTTTTTACTGTGATTTAAAACCGATATTCATGATAAATTCTTATCCAAACATTTAATTTTATGAAGATTTTATGGCAAAAACTAAGGCCGGCGGCAAAAAATTTTGTTGCTAAAACTGTGGAAATCAGTCAGAGTACCAACCCGAACAACATATTAAAAAATTAACTCTACCCTAATTTTTTTGTCTGTTTTCTACTATTTCGCTGGACTAATACAGTAAGTTACTTTTCCTTTAGTTATTGTTCAGCTAAGTGCTTAAAACTCGCCAAACTAATGATTGAGAGCCAAACCATGGTAAACATGAACACTCGGTTCTCCCCTCAAAGTTGCCCATCTTGGAACCCGTCTGTGGTTTTGTTATCAATGGAGCGCTCTCTCTATGTAGTATCATAGAGTACAAGATACAGACGAATAAGCTAGAGACACTAACCAGGGCAATGATGTTTTGGAATAGAGGTTTGAAATTTCTTTTCAAACTCTATCTTCTTGGTGCATTTTTTTTTCTTTAAGTGCATTAATAAAGCCTGTTTTTAAATTTCATTTAAATTGTCATTAAGTTTTTAAATATACTTTTCGATTCCCTTATTGAATTAATGAGGGTTATCCTATAGCATAGTCTTCATAAATAATCCTCTATGAAACCAAGCTCAACCTAAATGTTAGGTGCCTTACTTTTCTTAGAGAGATGTTTGTTACAGATGAAAGTAACCTAATATAAACGTGAGTATCGAGGAAAATTGAGGAAATTTTTTGAAGTTTATTTGGCTATGTAAATCGGTAAACCCTTTTTATCTACCGTCCACACGACAATTGTTTCAATGCCAAGTTCCAAAATTTAGGAGAAATTGCGAATTAAATTGCAGTTAACTTTAAAACGCTCGTTTCGATTTTTGAACGGCATCGCTTAGATAGCAGACTAATCGCTTAAGGATAGCAGACTAACCGCTTAAGGAAAGAAAATAAATTTAAATATTCATTAAATTTTGAGAAGTTGATAGATTTGTTGTCAATGAAATTATTTCAGGCTCAAAAATGAAACTACTTAAATGATTACCTCACCTACCCGTAATTTTCATTTTGTTGCCCTAGAAAATATTTCCTTCCTTCATTAGCGCCGTCAGATATTTAAAAATTCAGAATTATTAAACATATATTCAGGAATGATGGAGGGATAGGGAGGCATTTAACAATCATGGCGGAGGTTTAAATCCTCCAATGATATTTTCTCTCACAATATAAGATGCACGTCGTCATAGAAAACCCTTCATCATTGACGCCAGCGAATGCATTCACCAACGCAAATCATACAAAAGACAGTGGATATGGTTCGATATTATTTTAAAACTGCCATTTCTCCAGGGGAACTTTAATAAAGGAACATTAATGGGTTTGAGTGGCGAGCCTTAAAGCTGTAACTAGATCCGCAACTCTTTAATACATTTTAAACGCATAGAAAGGATATTTCGAAAGTTTCTACGATATCGTTTCAGAAAGGAAAGGAAAGGAACCCACACCGACCCGGCCTACCCGAAAGGGTGTAAGGCCCTTAGTGGGACGGTGGGGAATAATAATAATAAAACAGAGAAAAGAGAGAGAGAGACTGGCGTTAACACGAAAGGGAACAGTCCTCCAGTCTCCAGGGACAAGAAGAGCTGAACAAGAGGGAGCATAAAAATATAAACCCGTATTATACAATAGCTTATACAACAATACACTAAACTATTGCACATACTACATCCAAAAACAGGGGTGGAATTTAAATACATCTCAGAATAATCCTGAGTAATTACATGATTACAAAATATCAGTTTACAATGTGAATCCAGCAAAAATAAAGAAATTCACAAAACTGTGAGGCTAGGGAGAAATAAAGAATACAATTTCCGAAGGTTAGAATTTATAAAAACATTTTTTCTATTTCAAAGGCATTTTAAAATCCATATAGAAAAACTGAAAAAAACGAAAAAATTCAACCCACACTAAGAAACACAAAAAAGGGAAGTTTTTTAACAACACCACCCCCACAAAAAACGACACGTCACTTTTCAAAACAAAATGTCGCTGAACACATACATAAAAATGTTTTCAAGAATTAAAAAAAAAGTTCGAGTTAAATATATGTATATATATATATATATATATATATATTCTTTAAAACAAATTAAATACCAGACATTGAAAACGTATATAACTATTACAAGGTAAGGAAAAGGCATATAATAAAAATAAGACCCGGGAACGAGGACCCAGGTCTTATGATGCAGGAGACACGCAAGCACAGTTAGGCACCCTTATAAATTCCATTTTTTCGGCAGAGGGAACCAGTGTGGACTCAACTCCCATTTTCTATTTAAACAAAAAATCTCTCTAAGCAAAATGTTTAGGGAAAAAAGGAAAAAAAAAAGAGTCACAACTTTTCCCCTCCTTTTTTCTGTTAAAAAAAGAAAGAAAAAAGAAAAGATTCAATTAAGAAACCCACAGAATTTTTTTGTATAACTAAAACAAAGAAAAAGAAAAAAAAACGTTACAAAAATTAACTTAGACAGAATAAAAAGGGAAATTGGCAGCTCTGCGAGCCGATAAAAGCACGCTGATCGAGCAGGACAAGAAGATAATATAAAATAAGCTAGTGATAATGATCTAGATCTGACCAAGAAAAAAGAGGCCCATTGGCTCAGTCTCTTGTCAACTGGTGGCACAAATTCCTGCTAATTTCATAAATTTTTCTCATTTTCTTAAGACACTCTCTGCTTCCTAGCAAATTTTTGAACCACGCCTACCGATGGGCCGCTATCGGTTCTTTCAGATGGAAATCTGTGGTGTTTTGGCACCTGAAAACATAGTGGTCAACATCTCCAATGGAACCACAGAGGCACGAGGAGGAATTTAGTTTTTAAAAACTATTTAGATAATAGGGAAATGGTGCGTGTTCCAACAGAAACAAAATCAGTTACTTGCTAAGAACCAAAAATTTTCTATTCATCTTAGGCACAAAGTCCCTGGTCCTCCTACCTGATTCAGAATCATAGTTGCCCCAGGTCTCTTGCCAATAGTTCAATAAATTCTTTTCAATTTTAAACTTTACACTGGAATATGGAGTTGGGATTTCCAGTTTCTCGCCTTCAGCAGTTGCCAATTTCGCATGTTGATCAGAGAGTTCATTTCCGGTATGTGCTTTCACCCAGGTAAGTCCCACCAACCCCTCAGCGCAATAAAAAAAATTTCTTAACTTTGTTTAGTGTCGCAGATGTCGACGTGGCTCTCCGCAAAGCCATAATGTAAGATTGACTGTCAGTATGGACATTGATCCGGACCCCGTTTTCCAAAGCCCAGCACCCTCAAAATCAATTGCAGCCAGCTCAGCCTGAAAAACGGTATTATTCTTATTTAATTTAAATTGAAAAATCTTAAATGGTTCTTCATTTTTAAGATGCACACGGAGAACACAGTATCGTCTCCAATCTTGGATCCATCCGTGTACACCTCATACTGGTTGTTCAAAACTTTTAGAATAAAATCTAAAGTTCTAAGCTCTATGGGAACATCTGCCAATTTAATATAATAGTCCAAATTATTGATGTCCAGCAGTCTACCGACCTCCGCCGACCAACAAGCCCAGGCCTGAAACTTTTGAAACTCTGCCTTGGCTGTCAGATGCAATGGGTGGATACCGGTCAGAACATTAAGCACCTGTGTGGAAGTAGTTCTAAAGGTCCTGGAGAATTTTATTAAAAAGACCCTTTGCACAGAACTTAATCTTCTCACGTGCTCTGTTGTAAGATCTCCGCCCCAGACCGCCATAGAGCAGAGCTTTTTCAATAACGACATGATACCAGAGTCTTAAAATATTTTTGTCTACATTAAAATTGGTCTGGACAATCCGATTAAAATTGCTTTTTAATTTAAAAATCTTAGAAGGTAGAGTTAAAATATGAGCGGACCGCGTCAACCTATTATCTATGTACAAGCCTAAGAATTTTAAATTGTTAGTTATTTTAATGCTACTGTCATTAATTTTAAAACAGGAATATCTGGTGAAAGTTGACCATCTGGCTCTCTGTCTAATGTTATTTCGCTTTGATCTAATTGAAATTGTCTGGCGCTTGTCAACCAATAAATTTAATTTCAGCTCTTCCAATTTACCACTTATCAATACGAGCAGTCTGTCTGTGTTGCCCTGAAGCTGTTTCTCTGTTCTTCCGGTCGTAACAAGTGCCAAGGCATCTGTAAAGGCTTGGACGAAAAACTCTTTGTTATTAAGTTCTATTACTTCATTAATGTAAATATTCCAAATTCATGGAGTGATCACTGATCCCTGCGGGCAACCCATAAATCATTCTTTCAGTATTAACTGTTCCATCCACAAAGACCACGTTCCTGTCTATTAAATTGTGGAATATAAAATGCTTATAAAAATCACTAATATCATATGATTCAAAGATAGCGAAAAGAATCTACCAGTCCATGCTGTCGAAGGTCGATTTAATGTCAAGGGAAAGCAATGCGGAATGTTTGGTCTCTTTGTTCTCTCTGATCTTAGAAATAATGTTATTAATCGCGCCCTCGCAGCTTCTCCCCTCGCTAAAATCAAATTGGTTTTCATGTATCACGTTTTTATCAGCGAGATGTTTACTGAAACGAAATTGAAACAATCTTTCCAAGATCTTGCCGATTGTGAGGAGGAGACAGACTGGTCGGTAAGATGAGCATTGTTCGGGATCTTTTCCTTGCTTCTACAAAAAGATTTTTTTTGAATTCCTCAGTGGCTTGGGGGAAATAGTTATATTTAAAACATAAATTAAAGGTTGCAATTAATAAATCCCTATTAAAGTCATATATGTGAGTCCACACTTTGAAATCTAACATATCCAGCCCGCGAGCCTTACCCTTTTTTAGTTACACATCACTAAATCCACCTCCCTCTCCGTAAGATCCTCCACTCTCTCGGTATTAGGTGCATATATTGATTCATTCGCATTGGTTGACGGAGGGAAAAAGTGGTTAAAAAGTAAATTGATCTTTTCCTGGATGGTAATTCCAGGACTTTTATTTGGATTTACCAAAATTTCCGCAGTCCTTCTAGTCTTTCCAAAAGTCAATTTAAGGGAAATACGAGAGTAATATTAATATAATTAATAATAATAATAATAATAATAATATTCTCCCCGGTTTTGGTTCGGAAGCAGTTTAGAGCTGGCCGATGGAAAGTTAGAAGCGGACCGCAGAATTAGGTTTTGACTGGTGGGAAAGCTCTAATTTAGACATCTCATTAGCGTTTGAGAGATATTTTGACTGAAAAGGTCTACTATCAGATTTTACCAGGTGATTTATAGTGAAATATTATTCGAAACCAATTTAATATGCTACTTCTGTACATTCTAGACTAGTAAAGGAATTAAGCACTGATTTTTAATTGATTCATTGCAGTTTTGCAGTTTTACTTGCAAAATAATTTGCTGAGAAAACAATATGAGGCCACTTTTCACTATCCTTATGGTATAGGTATACTCTATACATACAGCATATGCAGTAAATAAGGATAGGTTTTAAAGAAATGTATTAACTTCGGCATAAAAGAATATAAAGATAATACAATATTCATAAGTATTGCCTACGAGTATCTATTTTGAATACTCTAGACTTCATCATATCAAATATTTGCTCTATACATCGTATCTTATTTAACTGATATGGTTCTTATGAATATAAAAGTTTGATAGATAATATCTCTAAAGCTCAACTTCAGTCGACCTTATACTGCCAAGCTAATAAGGAAGGAAAAGCGTCGAACGAAAAATTCATGAGGGAATCCTTGACTGGCACTGGGAATAGTCCAACTACTTGACCGGGAAAAAAAGAAAATTATTTCTATTTGAAAACGGTCCTCTAGAGATCTGGATTTGCACTCTGTATAGAAAAAGGCTTCAACTTCTGTTACCCGTGTTCATTGTTTCTTTAAAGGCATTTTGATCTTTCTTGCCAAACGGTCAAAGAATGTGTTTTTTGATCTTTTATACATATGAAAATATATTTGAATATTTGGTTTCAACTCCTTGTAAACCTGACATTTTATTATAGTCAAGATTTCTGTTGAGCCCACTTTCTTCACATTTAGTTAGAAACAAACAGTAGTACCCAAAATAAACTTAATGCTATGTAGTTCATCAACATCACGGTGAATATGAATTGAATTAATTGTCTTGGAATTTCAATCGTGTCACAAGGACAACAAGATTATACATTACACAAATTTTTGCGACATTTTCAGTTAAATTTTAGTCATCTATAACGCATAGCTTAACAACTATCTAACTCGTTACTTTAAACTCAGAAAGACTGATGATTTATTAAGAATTCCTTATTTCTTGGAGGAAGTTGATTAACCCATTCGGTCATTTCCTTCAAGGCAAATAAGAGGAACAAGTCCGCAAATGAACCTTCACTCCCCGAAAGGCTATCATTTGTCAATGAAAAGCCAATTAAAAGGAAGCAGTGTCCAATGCACTGAAAGTAACGGAAATCAGTCCTTTAAATTAAATTCCACTCCCGGCACCCGAATAGAATTAGTAGATAATTTGTTTCTCCGGCAAATGACATCTGATGCTGGAGAGCAATTAACATTATTAGACAGATCTGGACCTGTGTCCATCTTATCACAGCACTCGCTCTGCTCCAGTAATCCATTCTCGAATATAATGAGTGGAAATTTCGAGCTGTTTGATAACGGCATTTCTCTCCTCCTGTAAGCTGATCAGCGGTAATTGCAGTTTAAGTACGGTAAGCCCCGATATCTTTGTGGAACAGTCGTAAATTTCATTTGTTGGCCGTTGGCTCCAAAGCGGATTAGGATTAAGTGTTTCGGAGAAAAATATGAGTGCGATCTGTTCCATGAAATCTAGTAGAAGTAAAAACGTATCTACATGATGTACTGTCGTGTATAAGTTACGGTCATTGTATATAATCTCCGCGGTAATTATATATAATAAGAGGTCATTATATATAATAACCTCATAAAAACTCCGGTTTTAATATATAATTACCGTGGTGATTTTATATAATAACCGATTTACCACATTGACAGTAACAAATATTTGTCAAATGCTCTTGCTTTCAGTTGGTTCAATTTTTAATTTCTGGTATACGGAGCATACAAAAAGAAATTATCGCAATCACCAAAAAATTCCATCTCAAAATTTTGATGATTTTCCATGCTTCCGACCAACCTTAACTCAAAAAAACCATTTTTGCAATTACGTCTGTCTGTTTGAACACACGATAACTCCATATATTCTGTACTCTTAAAATGTATATATATTCTTATCAAATATTGTACGAAACACCCAAGGGAATCGTCTGTCTACCTGTGTGAATATGAACACGATAATTCTAAACCGTGACAAACTTGATGAATGACGTTTACATCGAACGGTTTTACATCAGAATTGTAAGTGTGTATCAATGTTTCTGACAAAATCCATCATCACTTTAGAAGTCTGACGATTTGTCTATTCTTATATGTGTGAACGTTTTTCTTCAAAAACACACCGCGCTAGATGCATGAATTTTAGCATGTGAGCTTTACATCGAAGTCGAATTATGGGGGCGGGTTCCGAATTTGCGGCTGAGGCGCCTAGATTGTACGAACACCAAAGTTTAGATTCTATCAACAGTTTGGACTGTAAAATAGGAAAATTTTGTTGTAACGACGAAAATGTGGTGTAGGAAATAATTTTTAAGAGAAACCGATACTTAGTTTCAGTTAAGGAACAATTGTTTAGATTTAGATGCCGTGAAATAAATATTTTAGCAAGAGACTAATGATTCTTGCGCAGTTCTAATGTAAGTTGAAAAATATGTCATATTCTCAGATAGAGAATTTATTTGGCTACAATTTACTCTAATAAATTTTGTAAATAGTTTAAAGACAAGTTTTTTTTTGTTTTTATGTATAAGTTTCTTAGATTAGTGCATAATTAACTAACAGAATAAAAATCCCTTCATAGGACAAAAACAATACGGTAATAGATTCAGAAACACAATAAAATTTATAAAAAGATGAAGAATCCGGTAGAGAACGTTTTCAAAGGTCAATCTCCGCTGGGATTCTAAATTTCAGAATTGGGATGATTTTCTGTGGAGGAACCGACTAACCAAGTCAGAAACAAGGTTCCTCTGTGACCTTAATTATCCCGAAAATTGAAAGAAAAAAGTAAAAATTTCCTCAAAATACTACAAATACGAAAAAAAAAACAGAAGAAGGAGAAGACAGAAAACCTTACCTTCTACCTCGGGAATAATAACACTAACTTCCAAGTAGCCGATTCGAAAAATAGAAGTTAAGTTTTTCTGTCTTTTCCTTCTTCTGCTTTTTTGTATTTGTAGGCATTTGTAGTATTTTGAGGAAGTTTTTACTTTTTTCCTTCAATTTTCGGGATAATTCAGGTCACAGAGGAACCTTTTTCTTGACTTTGTTAGTTGGTTCCTCTGCAGAAAATTATCCCAATTCTGAAATTTAGAATCCCAGCGGAGATGGACCTTTGAAAACGTTCTCTACCGGATTTTTCTTCGTTTTATTACCTTTATAGTGTTTTTGTGTTTATTATCGTATTGTTTTTGTCCAATGAAGGGATTTCTGTCGGTTAATTTTGCATTATTGTCATTGCATTCCTGGGAGCTGCTGCGTTTGCGCGTACCAGATGCATTGTGTTTATTTTTATGTTTTTCTGTTATCCTTGTTCTTTTTGTTTTAGATATTTTTTGATCATATTCTAGTATATTTCCTAGATTAGACAACAAAGAATTGCCTAAATTGGACAGATTAAATCAATGGCACTATTACCTTGAGCTAGAAGAATACCCCAAAAGTAGTTATAATCACCTCATAAATTGGAAGTGGAAGAAGACAAAGAAAAAATACAACAATAGGACATTTAAGACATCGAATTCTTATTCAGTACAAAAACTAAGGTTGTATGTATGATATGTAAGAAAACAAAGCAAGAATTGAATACAGTGCATAAAATGTCATACTTCGGTTATTACATTGTGTGCTGGTGTGAATTTAGGAATTAAAATATATTTTTGGCTTAATTATGCTTAAAGAAATTGGAGGTCTGATATGGTTAACCAATTTCCAGTTTAATTGATAGGACCGTTGACACAATTTTTAAGCTATTTTTTATCCTATTTTAAACAATCAAGAAAAGGTATGAAATTGATTGTTAAAAATATTCTAGCCCAAGAGATTGAAAAAGTAAATTAAATGAAAAGAAAATGATAAAGGGGATTGGGACTTTTAAAACTCTTCATCTGGGAATCCCTTTACTTATTTATTTATTTATTATTATATATATATATATTAAAGTCTTTTTAAAATGTGCAGTTTTTCTATGTTTTAACTATTTTTTTTTGTAAATACTCGTACCTGTTTACTAGCCGCAACTGTGCTGTTTGTTTATTTTGATTTGTTATTTGGTACAGTTTTAATTTGTGGCTTCCTATATAATTTTCATTTTTTTCTTCTTCCGCGTATTTTCTTTATCATTAATATTTTTTATTTTAATATTATTTGGTTATTATACAAATAATTGTGTATTGGACAGTTTCAAATTATGCATAGGACGATTCGAAACTTTGATAGGAAATTGTGTATAGGTTGATTTAGCCTTTTTCTTGTGATGCAGTGTGTTGCTTGTTTAGGTTTTCATTTGTGGTTTCCGGTACATATATTTTTTAAGCTTTATTTTTTTCTTTTTGTTTTCTTTTTGATTGTATTTTAGTTTATGTTGTTTGGTAATTAATCAAGGTTTTGTGTTTAGGAAAGTTTAAAAATGAGTATAGGAATTTGAAATTGTGAGACATTGTGTTGGTTATTTTAAACTTTTTTTCCTATGAAGCAGTGCACTTTGTGAAGAAATTTGGTACTTGAATTTGCTGGCGTTCTTCGGAACTGTCGGTGGCTCGAAATTTGTATGTCCGTAAGGACAGGTCAAATTACTAGTTATTATTATCAAAATAGTACTCCCACCTCGGGGCACCACGAGTAAGTAGATGAGAAGCCGCCGGACAAGTAAGAGGGTTCAATAATGGTGGGGACCGAGTTACCCTCCTCCAGTTATAGTACGGACCTCCTTAGGGAGGGTTCGGGACATGGCTGTTATGATTACGGCCTCAATACTGGAGCTATTGCAGCGACTGTCATTCGATATGAAACTTTCGTATCGAAGGATATGTGTTCGTTGAAGCTGTGACTGAAAGATAGAGGTTACAGATGCTGTGCAATCAGATATATTTCTTTGCTTACGGACTGGTACAGATGTCGTGCCACTGAGAAATAAGAGGTGCCGTGGTGGGGCCTAGTCGTTAGGTTTCAGCTTCGGGGCCCTAACCCAGATAGCAAAGAAGGTTGCGGAAAGGTTGCCGTTTCACTTTCCATAGGTTGTCCGCGAAAGCATTTCCGCGCAAACCGTTTCGGAAACCATTGCCGCATTGTTTACATAGTAAAGTTTTTTATGATTTACTTCACCGACGAGGTTTGCGCGACAAGTCCACGCAATCATTTCCGTGAAAACCGTTTCGGAAACCATTCCCGCAAAAATTGACGTAGGAAAGCTTTTCATGAACCAACTGTCCCGTCGTGTGTAACCCCGTCCGGTATAGTGGTATTGCGTTTGCCTTCCAACTCTATGAATGCGAGTTCGATCCCCTGCTCGGAGGAATGTGAAGTTTTATCCCAATCTGCAACGAAATCGTACAAGTAAGTTCATTTAAAAATTAGATTAATCAAATTAATAATTAAGCTTTGATTAATTAGAAATCCTAATTAATCTACTTAATTGACATTCCAGATAACTCTAAGATGACGTCAGAGAATGTTAATAAAGAAGGGAGTTAGACTCCTCTGTAGAAAAACAGTTTTGAAGAGAGGGTGAAAAAAGTGGGGAGGGTTGGATCCCTCTTTAGGAGTACGATTTCGGAGGGGTTCTATTTTGTCCGCTGAAGGAGGGCTCTTAACAACCTTTTGAAAGGCCTGAAACAAGCTTGTAATAAAAGCTTGGGGAAATCTTACTAAAAACCTTACAGAAAACCTTGTTTCTTATTGACTAGAAAACCTTTTCGCTACCTTGCCGAAAGGTTCAACCCTTGTCATGGAAACTTTTGTGAAAACCCTTTATCCTTGCTGACGACAAGGTTTGCAGATTCTTTTAGACATGTTTTCCTTGCTATCTGGGGAGGCTCCAGGCTTGAAACCCAATTCCACTGAAAATCCTCCTTGTAAGTGGGCCTGTTGCACGTTAAATCATATGTAGTAAACTATATTTTCTTCCGCTGGTGTGGTATAAAAGCTTTGAGAGATGGGGTGAGATCTCAGGTGTCGTCCTCGTCATCTGATCGTGGTTCAAAATTACTAGGTCTGTTTCAGCATAGGCCTAATGTTGCTTCGAAACGGAAAGTTAACCCTCTGAGCGTTTGAGCCGTATTTTTCCGTTTGCAATGTTCAAATCTAAAGCAGATAATTCATATTTATGTGTATACCGGGTGAGTCAAAAATTCGTGCAATCTTCAAAAATTCATAGTAAAAGAAGTAATGCTAGGAAAAAAATTTGGTTTGCCCGAATATGATTAGGGGGACATTGCATTTTTTTTTTTTTTGCTCGTATAGAAAAAAATATTCCTAAATTCATTCCATTCAATGAAATAGGGTTTTTTTGTGCCCTCAATCCTTTCTCCGTGCGAAACTTTCGCAATGCAATAAATGTGGATTAACCATTCTTGTAGAAAAGTTTAACCAACAACGCTCGATCACGTATCGACAGCATGCCGCCGGGATCGAATGACGAATCCATTTCCAGCCAGGTGTTTACTGCTAGCCTGATTTGCATAAAACGTCTCAGTATGATGTGTGAGCGCCCTCTTTCGGTTACCTTTGGAATCATTTTTTATATATGGAAAAAAAATTCCAATGTCCCTCGGATAATATTCGCGCAAACCGAAATTATTTCCGAGTATTACTTCTTTCATTATGAATTTTTGAAGTTTGCACGAATTTATGACGCACCCGGTACTTTCTTAAACTACCATGGTTAAAATATCCTTAAGATTTCAGAGACTTAATCAAAAGCCATGGAGACCAATTACTCATGTTAAAAGCTAATTTCTTCAGATATTAAAGCTATTAGATCAAAATAACAGAACGCTTAGTGGGTTTTAAATAGTGATAAACTAAATTAAACTAAGCAATTAGAATTCTCCTTTCCTCACAAATATTATGAGAATGATTTCTAATCTCATAATTGAATTGCCATCCAGAATACTCAAGTGTACAAAATTTGAAAGCTTTAATCACTAAATGAGTCAAAAGTTGATTGCAAATTTCCATCTTTTCAAAGTGAAGCAAGATAAATTAGATAAAATTGTGTTAGATTCTGCCTCAGTATTATATCATTCCACACAAAATCCTGCTTCATTTTTTAAGAAAAGTCAGTCTTTTACTAAATTCCTAACGAGCACAATATTCGAAGCAATTATTTGACGTCGGAGGACATATTAAAACTGTTTTTCGGAGTTAAAACATTGATCTTAAAGATTGCTCTCAAATATAAATAATTTATCAAATGGTAAAATAAAAAATAAAAAACCCAGTGCATTTTAATAAATTTTTTAATATAATTCTGTAGTAACTTTCTTCTTTATTGCTCCACCATATTATTACTCAGCTAGGTTTTTCAACGATCAAGTTAAGCAGCTTTATGTATGCATTAGTTTAAGTTTCCAAAAAGGATAACATATTTCGTAACATAATAAATAGAGGGTTTATTATTTTAAATGAATGA
>BGPR01006860.1:0-76112 GCA_013235015.1 Araneus ventricosus
AAATTGTACGTTGCACTGAAATAAAATTTAAATTTCAGTCCACAAAAATGGGTAAAAAGTAATTAAATATAATATAACAAAATTCAGTTACACCCAACGTAACTAGTTAGTAAAAATAAAGATTGACCTTCAGTTATATTTCTTATGGCATGAAGAGAAGATGCTTCCAGTTAGTATGGGAATTACTTAACTTAGTACTGCATAATTTTAATGAGTAATTTAACCCTCAAACTTCCGATTTTTTTTGAAATAGCTAATTAGATGCAACATTTGTAAGTAGGTCCAAATACTTTTGAAACCAAGTGAATTTTTATTTATATATAATGCTATGATAGTAAAATCTAATTCAATGCTATAATAGTGAGAGGTGAACACACTAGCTCGTGGAAATTGCGGGATGCAACAGAAAATAGACTAACTTCCAACCCTTGTAAGTCGTAGGATACGCAACTGGGGGAATTAAATTTATGTTGTAAAGATTTTGCTGTCTCTTATTGTATTGTTTTTGAACTGATTTAATCAGAGTCTTCTGCAATATTGGTTGCTCCTGGACCATCTGATAGAAATAGAAATTCTTATTTTGCATCCATAAACAAACATAACTTAGCTGTGTTTCGCTTATGATAATATTTGTACTTTGAGTGCTAATTTCTTGAAATAAGTCATTTGGTCTGTAGTTAAACTTCGGGAATGTTAAAAATTATGTTTAAATATCCCAGTTTTTTAAACTTTTATTAGGATAGGATCTCATGAAAATAATGTTTACTTCGCAATATTAAGCACATAGTCAAACTTATATAAATTTTCTATTTTAGGCTCCCTAAAGAACTTCGCTTTGCAATATTGGAATTGATGGTTCGAAGAGGTTTACGGTAAAATAGAAAAAAAAATGTGTATGACTATCTCTGAAAATTAACTTGTTAAGTATTTCCTTACTTTGAATGTATGCCTAGAATTGAAAATTGCTTTATTTCAAAATTTTCAATATGACTGTTGGTAAATATAATATTTATTTTCTCTTTTTTAAAATAAGAAATGAAACTTTTTCTCGTGTAACTATCAGATAATTATAGTTTGAACACCAGATCATTTTTGAAATCGTTTTCTGGGAGCTATTCCTATCATTCTTGAAGAGGAGAAAATAATTTTAAGAACATAAAAGTGTCATTTTGTTGCAAGTAGTTACTCTTCCTGACTGTGAATTAAGTCCTAACTTCCTCTTTCAAGTATTTTCCATAGTTATCCATAGTTTTTTTGAACACTAATAGGATTTGACATTTCATCTAAACTTTTGTTTAATTCTCTCAAATATTTATACTGTCGGATTTTTATACTCTCTTCCTCTGTGCAGCTCATTTTGGTAACAGAAATTATTATTTTCTTTTGGAAATCATAAGTTGTTATCTAAAGCCAGTAAGTTCACCGTTTAGAAGTTTTTAAACTGTAATCTATTTTATATTTTAGAGAGTGCATGTACATTGGAGTCAAATCACTGGACGCCACAGTCACATTAGAAAAGAACTAAGTATGTCATCGAACATCTAAATGCACGTTGTCTTCCACTTTTTCTTATGCAAGATACGCAGTGGATTCCAAAAATAAATTCGCTTGGAACATTTGACGGGCTCCACACAAACCTCAATTGATTCCATTTCGTGACTTCAAAATTGATGAATTAAAAAATATATTCTCATACATCTCAAATACCTGATGTCGGATTTCGATACTGTCTTCCTCTTTGCAATTCATTTCGATAACAAAAATTATTATTTTCTTCGGGAAATCATCAGTTATTATCTAAAACCGGTAAGATCACCGTTTAGAAGTTTTTTCCTTAAAGAAAATAGCTGCATTCTGTTTCATATTTTAGAAAGCATATGCACATTGAGTCAATTCACAGGACGTCACAGTCACATGACAAAAGCAGCTACGTATGTCATCGAACACTAAATGTACAGTCGCAGAAAAAAAAAAGAGGAGTCACCCAGAATTATTCTGCGATCGTTCATTGGGCATTTAAAAGAAAGGTACCTATCTTCAGGAAATAACGTATACCAAAAGATTCCATGGTTAAAAATTTCATAAGGGGTTATTTAAATATCTAAAATTTCACTAACTTTAAAATTTTCAATGGCAACACACTTTTTTGATGTCATAAATAAATTTCTCATGACAAAAGACACCAGGATATTAATTTTGGTTAATATATCATTAATAGATTGGAAGGTATTCGACATTTTGTATTCTAAATAGAAAAGGGGGTCGTCTCTACATTTGGATAGAGAAGTTTTATGCTTGTGTTTAAATGTCGGTAGTAGCATTTTAAATTATATTGCACTTTAAATGTTATTTTCAAAGTAATGATCTACATTTTACAATCGTTGAAACCTGATGCGTAAAAAAATAAATAGTGTAATATTACACCACTTTAATTTATAAAATTTTAATTTTTATATATAAATAGTTAAATGTTTATTTATTTAAATTTTATAAAAAGAAGTGGTGTTATGATTATATTTAATAATGAAAACGGTTTCGACATATATGACGCCCCCTGAAGTGCATCGTTTTACAGCGAAAATAAAAACTGTTAAAATTTATAAGTGTTGCTATTCAAAAATTTTTTAACATAAATTTTGATAAATAATTTCATGTGCTTAAAATTATTTTAAAATAAAAGTTTAAAATGTACAGAATAATTCATAATTAATACATAAAGAAATTCTAGGTTAATAGTTATATTACTTCTCAACATATCGATAAAAATTCAAAATATTTACTTTAACATTAGAAACTCAAAAATTCATTAACTTATCATTTTTAAACAAAAAATGTTGGGATGATGAAACTTAGTATTCTAGCATAAATTTTCATATAGTTTCGAAATTTTTTAAGAAATATATATGTTTTCATTGTAAATTTTGATGTTAGTGCTATTATAAATATGTATTTGACCCTTCATGGAAATTTTAAACATGAAATCTTTTACTTAATATTATTATTACTTAATCTTATTTCCTGAAAAATGGTACATTTTGTTTTAATACACGATGAAGGACAGCAAAATAATGCGGGGTGGCTCCTTTTTTTCCGTACGTTGTCTTATGCATTTTCTTTTTCAAGAAGCGCAGTGGATCCCAAAAACAAAACCGCGTGGAACATTTGCCGTGCTCCACACAAATTTGAATTGATTCCACTTTGTGACTTTAAAATAGATGATTTAAGAAACATACTTAAATAAATAAAAACTATAATGCTTGTTTTCTAGTTTAAGACATCTCTATTTATAAAAAAAAAAAATAGTTAGATCTCTAACTATAGTTAGATCTACTATCAAAGTATGAGAAATGCATTCTGAATTTCGGGAGCCGCTATACATAACATTAGAAATATAAATCAATAATTTTTGATAAAAAATAAGTACATTGAAGCTAAACTTATTCCTAGGGGAGACTAAGAATATTGCAATTTAAATATATTATATTATCTTAAACTCATATTTTGTCGATTTTCAACTGACGAATGGGCACAGTTTAATCTGTCAAAAAAATAGACAAATTCCTTTATTGCTTATTTTATGTTTTTTTATGTGATGAAACGTGCATCACAAATTACAATGGAAATATCATAAGTTGTAATGGAAATGCTCTTGAGACTGTATGAGTCTAAAACACATAAAGTGCTACGTGAGTCACCGACCATAGTCTGTTTGCTTTTATACGAAAACTATATAACATATTTATATCGATATTTTAATAAACTGATGTGTGAAGAAGAAGCTTCTATTTAAGGATTTGGCTTAACTCCGAATTCCGAAATGAATAAAATTACCATTTTATTAGAGTTTCTCTTGAATAAAACGGCAACCAGAATCAGAATGAAACTTAATGAGCTTACAGAATAAAATATGTTAAGAATTTATAGCGTATATTAACACTAAACCACAACCGGCTAAATGACCGTTTCCCATTTGCAGTTTCAATGTATCATCGAAGTGTCGACTCATTTAATGTTAACACGTTGTACTTTATTAAATAAAATTATATAATGAAAACGCTACTTTTTACGGAAATAATGATAATTTCTTCTGATTTTCAATCTAAAATGAAAGTCTCTATGTCTGGAATAACAAAAGGACAAGTTAAAGATATATTTATATAATCATTATATTCATATATAATTCAGGCAGATTTTTATTCTAATTTTAAATTTTCATTGGTTCCTGAAAATGTAAGTAATCGCTTAAGTTTATTACAAAACATTTTCTAGTTAAGTTAATTTTTCTTTCGTTAAGTATGCCTCATTAGTGTTACGTCAGAATGGGGAAAAAGAGCTCCGAAAAGTTTTGACTTCTTCACGTCGAAGCAAGCTAAAAATGCCATTTCTCCTTTTTTTCCATGGTTGTATAAAGCATGATATTTCTTTTACCTCTTTAAATAAATGAACAAACAATACCCAAATTAAATCAATAAAAAGTTTAAGGAGAAGGTAAATCTGAAAGTTATGTTAGAAAATTATATTCCTTTTCATATCTAGAGATCATAAGAAACGATGTGTAATATTTATCGTCCGATTTTGTTAGAAAACACACGAAAGGCTGTAAAAAACAGATCTCGCAATTTTGAACCGTTGTCAAAAGATGAGGGCGATGTTTATACCGGGGCACTTTTCTCTAAAGTTCCAAACGGTACCACACCAAGATGAGACCACTTTCAGTGTCCCGAGTTTTAACGTGCATTGGACCTCCAGGCTGGTCGAAAATTGGTGGAGTCGAGACCCCAAGCTTTCTAATCGCGAAACTGAAATACTCTCAGATTGTTGCTGTCATCTCCAGAACTCCAATATGAAATAAAAATTCCTATTCTTCATTATCATGGAAATAAACACTATACAGTCCATGATATGCATTGGCAAACTTAAGAGCGCATTCTAGCTGGAATGACGAATTTATAGTTATTATATAACCGTTTTAATAAATAATGCGTAATTAATAAATAATTATTAGGTAATTTTAATAAATAAAATGATGTTATAACTTAAAAATTAGTAATTTTAAAATTTCTATTATGAACCTGAATAAATTATTCACTTATGATCACTGAGAACATAAGGTTTTAGCTAACGAAAGCACGTATTTAGCTAACAAAAACAATTCAGATATAAAAACAATTCCTTACAATTTTTAGTTTTGATCTCAAATTAATCAAAATGAATTTCAGTTATCGAAGATAACATAAATTTAATAGAAAATTCAAGGGACCAGAGAAAAAATTCGAATTAAAAGCTTTGGGATTAGCAAAGCTCTACTCTGCTTTGAAGCTGAACATAAAGAACGTAAAAAACCCGATTCGGCCAAGCAAGCAATATATAATTTTATTGCAATAGATTTCATAAGACAAGAGCACATTTAATATACAATAGAACAACGAATTGAGATACAGGAGATGTCCTGTTATTAATTTTATTAAAATGACTTCGGAATATTATAATTCAAATTCCTGTTCACACAGCGTTAAAAATGGCAACTTCCTTCCTCAGTTTCTGCAACTGTTGGAAACTTTCTGTAAGAAGCGACTCTTTCTTTAAATAACATCCTCAGTGAACAATTTACTTAATTTTACAGAGAGGTAAAGTTTCATTACATTTCGGATTTCTAATTTGATACGTCTGTAAAGTTCAGAACGAGATACATTAAGTTGCTTTAATGAACATTAGATATCAACATTTCACAGCAAAGATAAGGTTTAAAAGCTTTAGGCTATAAGCGAAATCACGTCTGATTACATTCCTCGATAGGTTTAAATTTGAACCTCCGATTAATTGTGAAATTCTACTTGGAGATGTTTATTTATTCACGTACTTTCTGGATTGTCTTTGATATCTTAAATTACCTTCGCGTTCGAGTGTTTTCAGAATTAGTTAAAACTTCATCATTTATGTATGCTTTTTAATTAAGGGAAGAGTACGAGGTTTTCTAATTAAATGATAAAGACAGGAGGAAGAGAGTTTTAGGGAAATCTCGTAGAGATCTCAGGCTACAGCAATGGGTCATCTTTCGGCGAAATAAAAATTATGAATTTAATACTCGGTAAATAAGTAAGTCAGTGGATTTAGTCGATTGTGATGTTTAGATGGTAATGCATTTAAGTTACATAATTCCTTTTTTAATATTATAATAATTATTCTTCTGTTTTGCTATAATTTTAAGTGTAAAGGCTGTATTGAAAATATTCCTTTGTATTTATGAGGGTTCTAAAATAATGTTTCATTAGGAAACCAAATATGGAGAGAAACTAACAGTAAGCAATTTGAGTTTTTGAAACTAAGAATTCAATAATCTACATTAAAGGTACAGATACAATTTAATATATTCTTTGATGCTTGATTCAAAGTATTTCAAAGTCTACTATGTGTAAAACTATTTTTTCTTCATTGTAGAAATCCGAACTAACTGTAGAGTGGTATACAAAATAGCAACACATAATTTTCTTTCAGCTACAAACCATACAAATACTGATTCAGATTACTATGTTTTAAGGCCAGAGATAAAAACGTATTCTATTATGGCAAAATAAGAATTCATGTTTTGTAAGTTTAATCGTAAACTTACTTCTTGTGTTACGCAAAAATGCGACCGAAAATGTACTGAGGAATGTATTCAACACGAGTCCTTATGGCAAAATGCGAAACATTCGAAAGCAGAAAACTAAGAAAATAGTTTAAAATCAGAGAAGCATCTGAAATTAAAACGAAATAAATTACAAAGAAATGTGAGATATTTGCCAATTATTGAAAATAATATAATTACTGAAAATGACTTAAGTTGTGTAAAATAGATATCAAGCAGGAATGTGTGTAATTCTTCTATCCAAAAACTGTATTATTTTACACAATTATAGAACGCCTCACTCCTTCTCCAATATTTTTGGCGCAGTTTAGCCAAAAATGGCTCTTGCGCCATTAAACCTCAAACAACCAACCAACCTTCTCCAATATTCATTGCGTGTTAGATTAAGTGAACAATGCATTGATGTTTATTGGAAGTAGGGTGAATATACAAAGAACTGAATCTGTTCCAGTATTTAAAAGTACTGTTTTAAGCCTGCTTAGAACACGAATAACGTAATTCCGACAGCAAGAACGAGGGCATAAATTCCGACAGCAACCCCGGAGGCATAAATTAATTTTTTAATTATTAATTAAATTATCTTAACTAATTAAAATGTATTTTTTCCTTTTCCCTGGAGCCATTCTGCACCAAAAGTCATCTAAAGATGCAAAAATAAAATTAATACCAAACCAAACAAAAAATAAACTACTGTTCAGCAACTGATTCCGAGACTACCACCCTTGGACGATTTTACACCGGAAAGGGGTGTCAGGCAATGAGTCATATGAGCGCATTTCCGGAGTTCTTTGTTAGATCACGCTCAGTAAAATGTAAAATCACCCTTCCAGTCTTCATTTCCCCCCTCTTTTGATGAAAACAACTCCGCCCGGCGCATGCGCAAAAGCGCGGAGGGTTTCCGAATCCGTTGCTAAACAATACCTTCAATCATTAAAACATCAGAAAGTCAAGTCTTAGAATTCATTACTGTTGATTTTGTAAATGAATCAACAGAAGTTCTCCAAGATTTCTATTCCCAATTGTTATCACTACTTCATACTTAGTTTTTTGAAACCTTTTGTTATTATTTAGCTATGTTTTAAATTATGTAAATTCTGTCACCCTCTGTAATCATGTATTCTAATAGGATATTGGAACCTTTTTTGATATTATTTTACTATTAATTAAATCATTTCAATCCAGCCAACTTTTGGGATTGTATAATTTAATTGGGATTTTTCTCTTTCTCTTTATGGGAATTTTTCTTTGTTCATATAATTATAGTTTTCGATCAGCTATTCATTTTACTTTTTCTTTATTTCGCTTTTCAGACTCTTTTATAGACTGTTAAAAATTTCATAGGCAGAGTTAATTTTTGATGAATATCTTCTTGTTCTTCAGACGTGTTTAAATTTTATATTCCAATATCTTTTTAGTTTTTATGATTTGCAAAAAGAAATCTTTGTTTTGATTTTTCAAGAGAAGTTTAGCACTTCATGCTTTCCGGTTTGTTGGTAAGAGAAATTCCATATGAAAATTGTCTAACATTTTCTGCTTACATCCATCCCAAAGTAATACGGATAGATCTACTCAATAAGGTCAAGGATATGACGTGGTTTGCAATGCAGTCTTTTGTTCTGATCATTCCAGACTTTATTCAACGAAAAGTGATGCCCCCAGAATTGCTCATGTTAATTGCTTATTGCTCCAGAATTGCTTCATGCTTAAGTTTCGTTTTAATATAGCATCATCTGTTATTTAAATCTATTCCAATTGTGAAAAAATAGTTTTGTGAAGATTCTTACATGGTTCGGGTTGTTGAAATCCGGTCTATCTTTTACCGAGTCCTAAAAACATTAATTTTCTGCTAAGGCCCTAGAATCGGACGAGTATTAAAAAAATGTCAGGTGAATTTCAGGCTGTTTTCGTTTTTGGGATAAGTCTTTTGTTCGAATATTATAAAAATATAGCACGGATAAAACATAATTTATTATACCTTTTATTAGATAAAAAAAAGAAGCAATTTTTTCAAGTGTTTCACATAACCCTGTTCTCTTTATTCAACTGGAAAATTTCAAATATCATATTTAATTTGAGAGAGTTAAATATGATATACTATTGGACCATTGCTATACTAATGTTTTGGTTACCTGTTAAAGATTTGTTAAACAGTGCAAAATTGGCTATACTTTTGTTACAGAAATCTATGCAAATTTTTTCAATTTTTTTCCAAGATATTTATGTTTATAATTTTCGATAGACAATTACTTATTTCAGCATTACTTGCAAAAAATAATTTTTCTGATTGAGGACCTCGTAGAAAGTAAATGTAAAATCCAGTCTTAACGAAATAAAAAAATTGAGAAATATATAACCCATGAAAATTCGTGTCTTGATTGTTCTTGAATCTTGCTTTATAAAAGTATGTTATAAAATATGTATGAAGTTAAAAACTAAGACTATTTATACTAGGGAGTTACATTTTTAGAAATATGTACTAAGATTAAAAAAGTAAAATGAACAATGATGGAATTTAATTAAATAAAGTAATATTTTTCAGTTATCACCCATAATGAGATAAAACTGATATACATTTTAAGAAATATGTACCAAGATTGAAAAAATAAAATTAAAAAAATTAACATGTGGTACATTGTAATTCAAGAATTGACTAGGTGTGATTCAATGTATATAATTAACTCATTTTGCTTATATTGAAGTAATTTCTTCGAGTGACAGAAAATACGAATAGCTCTAGTTACCCAAAAGTACGACATGCTCCTTTTTCGTTTAATTATTTATTCATTTTTACCCATAACAACTTTTATTTTATTCAGTGTTTCTTATTTCATGCATATGATTTGATAATTTTGTGGAAATTGAAATTTTTACTTTTATATGCGTGAATATTTTCTGTGATATAATTAATATTCTTAAGAATAAAATCATTTTCATTTTGTTAATGAATTAATAAAATTTTGTTTAAAGCATACGTATTTTATTTAATCTTTTTTGGTTCACTTTCTTATTTTAATAAGAATTTTTGAATATGCCAATTTGCTTAGACATTTTGTTTAATAAATTGTATCTTCTAAATCAACGAAAATGTTTTCTATTTTAATAGAGAATTGTGAGTTACAAGTTTAAGCTCGCTTATTAACGCATAATGATTCGCCATATTTATCAAAATATTTTCCGTTATTGTTATTTATTTTTATACATAAATATAATCATATTGATTAATCATGAACATTTTAGGAACTGTCAAAAATAATAGGACAGTAAAAATCTTTCTGTTTACTGCATCACTAATAATCATTGATTTTGAGAAGGAGTTGCTGTGTGCAAAATATTTTTTGTAGCTAGCGAAATTTAGTTTAACCCTCTGACTGCTTATACCGCGGGTAGGATGCAAGTCTACTTTCTGCTGCATCCTGCGATTTTCGCAAACTAATGTGTTTACTCAGTACTATAATAGCGTTAAACCTTATTATACTAATAAGGCTTTGCACATAAATAACAATTCGCTTGGTTCAACGGTATTTGAACATGTTTGCAAGCGTTGCATCTTAATAGTGACTTAAAAAAAATCGGCAGTCAGAGAGTTAATCAAAGGATATAACGACTACATACTGTAAAAATGTTTCGAAAATGTGTTGAATGCATCGAAGTATGAAATCTGATAGTATTGTATTTTAAGTAGAGTAATAAAAAAGGTAAGAAAGACAGAGAAAACGGAATAAAAATGGAATAAAGAGGAAAATTATTACATTTATTTTAAAAAATAATTTATTTATTATTATTTATTTAATATTATTTATTATTATTTATTTATTATTTATTTATTATTTTTTATTTTAAAATTAATTTAATTTATTTAAAAAATAAGGACACAACCGATCCAATCAATAAACATGAAACGTCTGTAATTTTAACCTAGTGACTAATAAAAGTAAATTTTAATAAAATGTAATTTTAATTTTCTGTATAACAATATTATATTCCATTTCAATTTCTGTTAAAATAAGAGTTAAAATCATTGTGTTATTTCTCGATTCCATGGCAATGAATTCATTCAGCTTCTGCTATGCACTACCTTACGATTTACAGAAAAAATGTATAAAATCTGATAGTGCGAATTTGTTGTGGGTATTGATCTTGTATTCAGTCCGGCAAAATGAGCTTTGAAATAATATGTGTTTTAAAAACAGTGTAATCGAGCTCCTACGTGAAAAAAAATTACCCATCTTTCAGCCATACTGTGACAATTTCCCCTACCTGTTACTCCAAATTTTCATTTTATTACATGATTATAAAGGATAGAGCCATTTCCAGAGGAATAAATTAATCATGTCATAGTTCTTTAATGATTACAGTCTTAAGAGACTATGAAACCATCCCATACAAAATTTTAGAATGGTAAAATTTAAAGATGATTAAACATATTTACTGGGCATTAATATTTTACTTTATTAAATCACCTTAATTATTCTATATGTTTAAAGTATTTTAACATAAAGTGCTATTTAATTGCTATTTCTGTAAGACGACATGCTTGCATTAGGAAGAACGATTTTCATCTAATTCACATTTACTTCAACTACTTGTCTCTTACAACTGCCTTTAGGCTCTTCTGAATACTTACAGCTATTTAATAGATTGTGAGCAATAAATAAAAATAGAAATAGATATATGAGGTATAAGTTTTGAAATTTTAGATCATGATTTTGAAACAATTTTTTTCCTTTTGATTATCTGCGTCGATGAAATGAAAATCACTGGAAAACTCGAATTTATTTTTATGCGCTTAATCTTGATATGCTATGCTGCATAAGAAGCATATATTTGTAATTTTCTAAAACAAATTACAACATTTTAAATTTTTTCTTTGTAAAATCGGTATAAATTTTTTCAAAAAGGATGCGCTTGAGCGACAATGTATGTTATTTGTCGGTGTGACACGAGTCACAAGTCACAATTGTATTAAAAAGATAGCTTCCTTCCAGTCAGTTTGAAGGCAAGTTAGTTTAACGATAACGGGTATATTTAAATGAATATAATAGTTACCAAACTGTATTTTTCTCCCTTGCCGATTCTAAATGCAAAACAACTCATGAGAAAATGACTGGAATCCTAAAAAAATCATTATGTCTCTGATTTTTCAAATTACGTCAGCTTTGATTTTAAATGGTATATATTCAAAAATCAAGCTATCAGCTCTTTCTGTTACTAATTATTTCTTGTAATAAAGGCTTTATTGAAAATTTGATAAGTTCTGAAATTAATTTGTTGATTTTATTGCGAATTTGAAGGACAAAGCATATTAATCAATAGCCATGACGTTAAATAAATGATAAGAATCGCAGAATGACTTCCAACAATAACGAACATTTTTATTCCTGAATGACTATGATAAGTGCTGTTGAAACTGTTTTTTTTAATCCTTTAGTGAGTGCAAAAGGTTTGGAACATAGCATGGGAAGAATATAAATTCTTAATATTTCTACAAAGATTTCACTTTTAAAAGCAAAACAAGCAGCTGAACACTTTAAGTGGATATTATGAATTTTACTACATTGAAGTCGTAGCTAACTGTTATCCCCATTATTTGTATTCTACTGATGCGACTGGGAATAATATTAACCCCATCAGCGTGGAATAAAAAGTTATAATTAGGTGTTATCCGAAATAAATTGAAGCTCCTATAGTTTGCTCATACTCATAAGTATGAACACTAGTTTTTTTGAAGTTTACTAAGCAAAGTTTGTAGATTATATAATGATTTCATAGCTAAGGTGACCAACCGTCCTCCTTTTGTAAGTTCTGTGCTCCTCGAAGAATGTACAATAAATTATGTTGCAAATGTGTTTATTATGCATTTATCTTTATAGTGTATTCTGAATAATTATTGCAATGAATAAAATATTTCTTTAAATTACAATATTTTTTATCTTCAATTTATTTGTGTCCCCCTTTCCATTGGAAAAAAGTTGATCATCTTATTCATAGCAATCATACGTTCGAGAGCAATGTATCTAATTAAAATCCTTGTGTTTGGTTATGACATATACTTCGTGAACTTATACTGAGAAAAAGGGGAACTACATCTTCACTGCATTCAATTCATAGGAAGAAATATTACAATTTTCACTTATAAATAATCAGAAAATTTAAAGGAAAGAGGACTCTTATTAGTTCTTTTAATTTATTAAGAGTGGTCTTCGACAGCTTACTGACAAATAAACACTTTCTGGATGTTAGAATTCTAATGCCAGGTTTGAATTCATTCTTACCAGATGTATAAACTAGATACACCTTTAGTTGCATTTGTATTTATGAGTTTTTTCAAAAATGAAGAGTTTTATCGATGGTTTAATTGTTATATCAAGCGGTAGAGTCACTTGATTTATTAATTATTTTATATTGCATTTTCATCCATCTATATATACATGCAAATAATACCATTAATATACATTTCTTTTTTGTACAAGTGAACTGAGGAGAAAAAACTTTAAAAGGTGACTTCCTTTATAAAGATTAATAATATCCTTTCTTTTGAAATACGATTTACTTACTTTATATTAAATCAAAAATGAAAAAGGCTTTGTGTATTTTTAATACTAATGATTTGTGAAATGATATTTTCTGGAAAATAATGATGTTTTCTTTCTAAATAATTAAGCAAGGACAGAGGAAAATATCTGTTATATATATAACAAATATTATAGTCATGCTATGTATATAATATAATTTTTTATTTCCTTCTGGTTTTTCATATTTCGAATCTTCATCACAAGTATTAAAATTTACTAATAGCCATAAAAGTGTTACAGCCATGTTGATAACACTCTGAATGAGCCTATAAAAGATGAAATATGTTTTCCATCATTATTGTAAGTTGAGCATAACGATATATTATATAACACCTCAATATAAACTGAAATAGAAAATACTGTTGTGAAATTCACTTAACAAACTCAAACGCTAGTAGTCAAAAGGTTAACAAATCACATCTGAAGTACATCAAGTTTGATCTACGGAAACGAAACACCTCAAATAAATCAGCTTCGATTTCTAGCATCTAGTTTCAAAAGACGCTTGTGCTATCGATTATTATTATCTTATCAACAAGCCAATCATGCTCATGGAAATCTTAAAGTGATGACCCTCAATCTCTTTATACATACATGGTGATTTTGAACACCTTCTACAATGGAGTTAATAATTCACACATAAGGATTTCGCTTGTCGAAAAAATTATACGAAAGTAAAAGTGAAGGCTATCTAAGCATATTATGAGCCAAATCGTAACTGTCAAAATAAACCTGAGCAAAACGTTTATGACATTAAATGACACTCGAAGAAAACATCATTACCAACCAAATCAAATTCTTGAATGAATAGAAAATATTCACTTAGCTAATCCACACGCCAATGGTCAAAAGGTTAAACAATCACATTAAATTTGATTTACCGAAACGAAACACCTGAAATGAATCGTCTTCGATTTCTAACACTTTGATTTAAAGGGCGCTACCAATTATCTCAACAGGCAAATGACGCTCGGAGAAATCTTAAAGTAATGGCCGCCGATTTCTTTATAGATCTATAATAAGTTTGAGCAGCGAGCAATAATTTGCGCACTAAGGATTTCACCTGTCGAAGAAATTACAGCAAAGTAAACGGGGAGGTAATCTTAACTGGCAAAATAAACCTAGTTGCCATTCGTTCTTCTTTTATTATGGGCGGGCATCCTTTTAAGTCTCGGCGTTCGGGAGCTGTGTCATCCATCCTAGTTTAGAAGCCAGCGAGACATCATAAAGGACTTAAGTGCGAGCGCAGCGGAGAATTACCGGTCGTGATGAAGTGTTGCTCAACCGGCCGGGAGCCTTCACCTTTGGTGTCTAGGGCCGTATTTCTCAATTACCCGCGGAGCAGGCAATTTCACCCTGCTTGCCAAAGGCTGGCAATTTTATTGCGAATCTAGCCGCAGAACCGTCATGAAATATTCAAACCGCTATATAGGCATCTCGGGGTCGAAGTAATAACACGTCAACGCGGCAGCGTTTATCATGGTGGCCGTTCCAATCTCGGAAGCTTGTTCCGGAATCAAGCCGCATCAATTATGCAAGGAAGCCCCCATTTTGTTTCCTGGATTTGAGGACGGAGCGGGCGATGAAACAATAATCATGGATCAGAGTTTTGGAACGTCCTTATTACGAGTCCGTTCCATCAACAATCATGAAACTTTGATCGCTGCCTTCCATTTTCTTTTCCCGGCGATAAAAGGGAAGGGAGCGGATCCTGGACTTAATTTTCCGGGAAATCGCATCCTCTGGCACTCTCTCAAACGCAGGGTTTTTAATTTCGTACGCAGTAACGGTCGCTGACGATTAAGAAAATTAAGTTGCTGCTCTTCCGCCAATGGGATTCGGGGATGGTTTGTTGTGCGCCTGGACAACAAACGAAACGGAAATAATGAAAACTCGTCGCAGCCATTTTTACTCTCGACATTGGTAATCGTGTCTGGGTTTTGCGTTGAAAAATGCATGAAAGGAATAGAATGCTTAAGTGGGAAAGGAGACTCAACATTTTTTAAAGGTAATTTGGTACAAAATGGACTGTTTTTATGATGAGGAGTAACTGGGAAAAAATGTTGGATCGAAGGATTTTAAATAGGATACATTTTGAATAAAGTTTTGAGAATTTTTTTTATTTAAGGAGATTATTGTGATGAAATTTCTCAATTGCATTCCAGTTTTTCCACAATTTAACCTTTTCAGCTGGAAAGATTGAAATTTGGATAAAAAAAAAGTGCGATCCAAAAAATTGATAAAATGTATTATACATTTGGATTAAATTTCACTGAAACGCTATGTAAAGTACTAATTTTTCCACAAAACTAGAAACCACTGAATTTCTGGAGTTGGTTATATTTTTTAATTAATCATGTTTTGCTATTTTCTGTAAAACTGTACAATTGTCTTTATATACTGCGAGTTTGATTTTTTTTTGAAAAATGCTTTTCTTGAATTTCTTGCAATTACTTAATTTTCCATGAAGCAGAAACAACCTATAAGGCACATCCTATATTTTTTAATTGTGGCTTAAAATATTGCCCCTGTCTGGAGTTTGATGCGTATTTCTGTTTCGTGCATAACACTGTATAGATATGCTACTTCAGTTTGTCGCCGCTTTAAAGTAAATGATATTGCTCCCGTGTAATACCAAAGCGAAATCAAACTCTTCATTTATTGAGCTGTTCCAAACAGGAAATTTCGGGATGCATTCTTTAGTCTTGAATGAAATAGCATATATTTTTTAAATTTTCATTTGTCAATCAGAAATTCACCATTTTAAATGGGAGAATATTTCATCGAAATTTCGGCAGTGTAATAAATTCGATCGACGATTTTGAGAAGAAATTAATCATTCTTAGAATTAAAAATTTATCTGTGACTTTAGAAAATATTTTTTCTGGAGGTCCAAGGGGTTTTATCGTGAAAATAGAATGAAGAGACGTGTGAGTTTCTTATGCTTCTCGAGGCCCTGTTGCCAAAATAAAAAACACAATTTTATTAAAAAGTAGAAATTATTTTCATCTTAAGTATTTTCTATTTTTAGTCGTTGATTCATAATTCCTTATTATAAATATTATGAAATTCTAAAAGCAACTTTTTCTCAAAATAATTAGCAGGCGGAGTCACTCATATGGAATACAAATTCAATTAAACTCACTGATAAGTTCTAAAATTACTAAAATAGTCATCGACAATGCGTAATTGTACAAAATTTCAAAACTCTTGCACATTAGAAAATTCGATTAAAAAATTCCATCTTTGCAAACAGGAAATAAGTCAAGTTAAATAAAATTGTATTATAAAGGTATGTAAAAACACAAGGGAAAGAATCCTATTAATTGACTACTTTTGCGTATGGCATTAAATCAGCAATAAAAAACAACAAAATAAAATAGCTAAGACGATATGCTTATAGCGTTTACATGTTTCATGGATACATTAGCAAGCTTGATTAATGTCTGCTCTAAGTAGTCTTTAAAATGAATTTCTGTATTATTGAAATGGAGTATAGAACTAAGTAAAAACACTAACTCAAAATGGCTGTGAATCCGGCTAAGCACTTTTTCAAGGGTCACGCTATAGCAAGGATGAAAAAAGCGGGATTTTTTTTTCTGTGAGGAGCCTGACAAAAAGTCCAAACAATTTAAATTCCTTGTGACTCGAAAAATCCCGAAATGAAAGAGGAAAGAAGACCTCCATTATAAAAAGAATGTGAAGTTATGAAATTATTGAAATGGAGGTCTACAATTCATATCCTATTTAAACTTATAGGTTTTTTGATAAATCAATTAAATTTCTTGGTTATAATTCAAAATTTAAATTTTTGAAACTTATTATAATTTTGTTTTTTGAAACTTTTTATATAAAATACTCAAACGTTGAATATAGTTTTGAAATTTTCTCTACGAAGTTTAGTTATTTTATCTATTAATAGTTACATCTCTTTTAATATTTATTTTCTACTCTTTTATTTGTATTAAATGTAGTTATTTTTGTTTTTGAATAAATATATACTTTGTCCATAAATATGTATTTATTACAGAGATAAGTATATGGAAATAAGAAAATTTTTTAAAAGCAGATTTTGAAAAAAGATTTAATCTGCAATCATCTACTTAATAGCAATTTAATTTGTTAAAAGAAACTTGTAAAAAGTCGACCCAGATCTATGAATAATAAAAAATGAAAACTTTTTCAAATAATAGTTATTCAAGATATATGCTTTTCCATATTTTAGTGGCAATTGTAATGCATTTTATTCGAAGAACTCTTTCTCTTTAGATACAAGAATGGAAAATATATTCGATAAAGATTTTTGTTGAGTTTAGCTAGATTAAGTCCCCTTTTTGAAGCAACACGAAGGACGAAGACTATTTTGAGACGAACCTCGTAATTTTGAGTCGTGGCCAAGTGATATATATGTACTACACCTGAGCCGGCATCCCTTCTCCAAATTTTGGTGTAATACCAACAGAAGAATATTTGATACTGGAATCCAGTTTCGAACCTCGAACTCTCCGATTCGAAGCTGAAACCTTACCACAAGGCTACCGCAGCCTCGCTTGCAATGAAGAATACACATTTTGTGACTCGTTTAATATAATTTATTTGTGAACACTGCAACTTATGTGTTGCAAAAATAATTTTTACAGGAAGAAAAAGTTTGTATATTATTCTTCGGTCGGACTTAATATTAATAAAATGTGACAGAACGTGCTTATATTAGATCCGTTGCGCCCAACGGAAGGTTAATCTTTGAAACTTACCAATTATCGAGCTGTGAAAACATAAGTTTTAAATCACTCTAAAACCAACCTATTGTTTCATTTTTGTTTCAGAATTGTAATTAATTATGTCGACTTGCAATATGCACTTCCTCCAGTTGCCAATCGATGTATTAATGTATATATTTATACTATACACATTTTGATAAAAGAATTGTATGCATTGTGTTTGATATTTATCTCAAAGAGCCGAAACAAATGAAAACTGCATCCCATATCCAATAGCTTTAATATGCAAAAAAACATATAAGTATAAAAATATCCAAAAAAGATAATTACTCCAAGTCCAAATTAAAGAAACGGAGTTCGTTTTATTTCAGCGTGCTCGAATTATGTGATTAATTATTTCTCAGCTCACCCAAAACGCCAGTGTTGATTTCTTTTTCATTATCGATCATTCCATCCACTCAACCAGGCGGGAGTTATCTTCAGTAAAAAAAAGGGAAGGTAAAAAAAGCAGATATTCCAATTGAGGTTTCCATTTATAAAGCGAAGAAAGCGTAAACTATATATTTATACTTCCCCTTTCGATTAATAATCAAGAACTTGAGAGAAGAGAGTAAAAAAATAATAGTGAAGCGGCGAACTATTGCTTGGCGTGATTACGGGGACGGCGTCAAGTAATGATCATTCAAATTTGTCATCGCAAACGACGCATGAAAACCTGAAGTGTCGTTTTCATGGAGCATCCCACCCTCTCAGCACTTCCGGTGGGTGACTAGTCGCAACAACTATTGAAAATGCCCAATATGCCAGTGGTTTCAGCAATAATCCGGCAATCGATGCGAAACTATGACAGTCCCAAGTTTTTCAACACCCGACACAATTAAGAGAGCGACTTAAAAACTCTCCATCTTTTTTTCCCCGGCTCTCTTTTTGCGATGAGAAAGAGAAATATATCATCTGACAATTTTTCCACTCAGTGGTTTAATACCAGTGATTGATCAAACGCTACGAGGACGATAAATTAAAAGCGTATTTGTCCCTATTTCGGGAATGAGACATTTGTTTTTCGTGGAGTATAAACAAATCAATTACGAAAAGATACGCTTGGTGTACGACTGAGGAGTTTTCAGGCATCCTGGCCTGTAATTAAAACTCTCATAGCTGAGGAAAGAAATGAATTTGATGAAGTTTATATCGTTACTCCGGTTTTTGCCAGGAGTGAGGAGCTATTTTCGATTACCATCTTCCTAATTATCCCGTTCCTTTGGGCGGAACGCGCCTTTTATTTTTAGATTTTTTTCGTTCTCCGGGTCATATGCGAAGAATGATGATCTATTTTTTGAGCTCAAATTTCCGGCTTGTTTTCTACTGCTTTTTCACAGCGATAACCATGACATAATGGCTCACTTGATTACACAAATCTTGTTTTGGATGTAATTATCATCAGTTTTATAACCGAATGAGCTCGGTTTTAGGAGGAGAGGAACTTTTTTTATTAGTGCCGTTTTTCATCATTCGTGTTTTTACCAATTCTAAATGTAGTAAACTATATACTAAGATCAATAAATGGGAAGCAATGTAGTTTTTTATGCAAGAAATCGTGCAAAGGATTAGTAGAGGGTTTAAAATTTTCATACAAGTTGTGATACTAAAATGTAAATTAATTTTTCTGGAAATTTTCTACATAATATTTTTACATACAAATAACGAATTGCAAAAAAACTTTCTTTGAATTTATCTAAAAATAATCTATATAATTCGACTATAATTTAATGTCAGTAACAGATGAAGTATTCATTGTTCCTGTGGTATGCATCGTTTCATCAGGGTTAAATATTCATTGTCAGCTGCAATGCGTAATCCATGTCCTTCTGACAAAGGAAAGCTTTGGTTATTATCCCTAGTCTTCTGGAGAAAATCAAATTGTTACTTTATTTCCTCATTGTTAATACTGATAAGCAGTATTCAGTCGATGTAATGAGACATTTTGGAAAAACTCTGAAAGAATGCTGATAGGAAAGGAAATTTACTAACTGGCAGTCAACTTATAGCTATCACAAGTTGGCTGCTGTGAATTACTTCTAGAAATTAAAGGCAGAGTTATTTGTACTAGTACTGTTTCAATAAGATTTAATTCAACAAGTTAATAAGATTTAATAAAGATTAAGAATAAGCTGTTAAATTTAATTGAAAGGTCGCTGTATGTTTTAAAACTAGAATGACTTTTTAAAGTTATCTTCTTCGAAGGTAATTCACGAGATAATCGATTTTTATTTCACATTATATATGCGGCTAATTAAAAATTATTTGAAGTTTTCATCTTTTCATTCTAAGCATCGCCTTGTTCATTGAACTTTACTTTCTATTTTATTTTGAATTACACCTACGAATAAATTTCTCAATTTCTTAATTTTTTCCTTTTTTAAAGAAAAAACCTTAAACACTGCAGAGAATAAATGGGAGAGAAATTATTTAGTTAATTAACAGTTAATGGCAGAGAAATTATTTAGTTAATTAATAGTTAATGGCAGAGAAATTATTTAGTTAATTAATAGTTAATGGCAGAGAAATAATTGAATCACTAACTGCAGAAAGGGAACAAGTTACAACTTAATAATTTTGCACAAGATATGAAAGAACTATTTATTGTCCTACCTCGTGAAGAAAATTTTTTTTCTAAAAATGTGAGGCTGACTTCTAATACACATTTCATGTACATTTTTGATGATCAAACAAGGTCTTTTCCTTTTAAAAATATTTTGTGTCTTGGACTTGTTCCCTCTCTGCAGTTAGCGATTCAATGAATATAGTTACTCTCTTTCTTAATCGGTTTATTGGTCTTGTTTTATGGCTATACTACAGCATACAGTTTGTAGTTTTTATATATAATTACTATTTAATCACCATGAATTAGGGATGAAAAGCAAGGTAAGAAATATCTCTATAAGCATAATGATAAGCCATTTTGACATTTGCATTGGATTTTTTTTATTGCCTACGCCGAACCTGCTGATAAAAAGTGTGTAAAGTTTGTCACGAGTCGGCGTGAAGAAAAATTTCAATACAAATATTAAAGTAATACAATACAAAATAATAGAACACAATATAATACAAAAAATTAGGTAATACAATACAAAACAATATAAGTAAAATAATACAATAAAAGTAATACAATACAACATACAAACATGAATATAAATATAATAAAATGCAAACAGCAAACGTAATAAATAATTACAAACATAAATAATAAATAAATACAAATAAACGTAATAAATAAAGAAACATATATAAAATAATTTAAAAATGAAAATTAAGAAAATCTAATAAATATTAGTAAATAAATTGCAAAAAATGAAGTCTGAGATACAATTTAGAAAAGTAAGACAGGAAAAAATTTTTTAAAAAAATTGAAAAAGAAGAGAAGCAGCAACAAAACAATTTCTATAACACAATTTAGGGAAAACAAACCGATGCAAAAAAACCGGAATTCTGTAAAATAATTTAGAAAAGGAGAAAGAAATTAAGTCAAGTATGCCCATGATACACTTGGGAAAGTCTATTGCATATGTTATCACTTAAAAGGAATACCTCCCGAATTTTAAAAGTTGCATTTTTGTCAAAGAGTAAAGATTTAAACTACTCTCTTTTAAAATTATTTGATGTTTTTTTTTATGATGATACCTTTCTGTGTAGATGCAGTCATAAACATAGTGATCTGCATCCCCTATTTTCCTACAAAGTGGCGAATTAAGGATTTTGAAACGATTAATATAGTAAGGAAATTGTCCATGCCCTGTTAGGAAATATATTAAAAATTTATTTTGAATTAAAATTTTTGTATCCACATGCTCAACAAACCCTCTAATACATCTCCCTAATTCGGAGTCATCATTAAGCCAATATTTTTCTCATTCTTCTATGATATATCTTTTAATTTTGAATTTAACGTAAGAATAGGGAGCCGGAATATCCATTTCTTCCCCTGAAGTTGTCGCTATTTTGGCGTAATGGTCAGCGAGCTCATTACCCGAGTTACCGGCATGCGCCTTCACCCAGGCAACGCCCACCAACCATCTCCAGCCAAACGAATATTATTTTTTATTTTATTGAAAAATTCAGACCTTGGCCTAGCGCCCATCAGAGTTTCAATAGATGCTTGACTATCAGTAAAAATATTGATTTTAGAATTATTTTTCAATTCACAGCCTGCAGCGAAGTTAATTGCCGCAATCTTGGCCTGGAAAACTGAATTAAAATGTTTTAATTTGAAACGAGATATCATCTTTGAGTATATACACGGGCGAATCCAATATCATTATCGATCCTCGATCCATCCTTGTATACATCTAACTGATTGCTTGCGGAAATTGGCTTTAGACTGATCACTCTTTGATCAATTGAGATTTCAGTGGTATTTATATATGCATCTAATTCTTTAATATTGAAAATCCTTGGAACGATATTTGATATAAAATAGATTTAGCAATTAAATGTAATGGAGGAATTCCAGTTAGGTCATTTAGGAGAGTCGTTGAAGTAGTTCGATAACATCTTGTAAATTTTAACAAGAATATTCTTTAGATTAAGTGAAGATATTACTGCGTTAATTCAATTTTTAAAGCAAAATATGATGAGGGAGTGTAAAATTGTCATACCCCTGGCTCCGTTTACACTTGTTAAGCCACTGATAGTGTCTGGGATAAAAACAATTCCGGGCGCCACCTACCATTGCTACGCCGCTGATCATGTTGAAAATTCGACGGAAGTCTGTGTCTGCGAAACGGCCGCTGAGATTGAGGGGCGTAAACTTACTTACCTTACTCAACTGTGATTACCCTACTGATGTGGGCACCACGAAATGTGGATGAGTTGCTCAGGTTTCATATGAAGGAACTCGCCCGCCTAGGGTTATAGAAATGGGGGGCGCAGTCCCCCCTCCAGTGATAGTACGTACCTCCTACGGGAGGGGTTGGGCCGTGAGGCTGTGTTGGCCATTAGGACCCGACATCAGTACTCGTTTCTATTGCAACGGCCATCATTCAGATTTCCCGTATGCCTAGGCAGGTCGGGGTGACTGTGCTTATGGTTATGGTTACTCAACTGTGACTTTCTGTGACTAAAGTAGTTCTATGTGACTAGAGTAGCACTATGTGACTAAAGTAGCTCTATATGACTAAAGTAGCTCTATGTGTCTGAAGTAACTCTTTGTCACTCTGAGATTATGTGATTGAAGTAACTCTTTGTGTCTCTGAGATTATGTGACTAGAAACAAAATTTGGAAAATCCAGTTAATATGCCACTTACAACCGACTGCAGTAAGCGACTGAGGCCGCCAGACAGTTAGGTATGCGAAAGCTACGTTGGTCACTGCGCGCGCGCGCATCGGTCGCTGTGACGTCATTAAAATTCTTCGTGATTTTTACCAACTTTGCAACTCGACTGTGACTAAACTGTAATACCAAATTCTAAAATTCTTTTTGAAATCTTCAATGTCCACCTTTCTCTGTTAAATGAAACTAAAACCAACTCTCTATGTTATTTGGTTGCAGAGCTAAAAGCGTTTAACTTTAACACGAAAAGCGCCATAATTTTTTCCTTTCCCGACAACACCCCATTAGACCACTATGGAGAGACATAAGTTTACGTCAAAACGTTAATTCGTTTTAGACACTTATTAAAATGGAATACGATGAGGGGAAAAAAATAACATGCCCCGGGAGCCGTTTACACAAGCTAAATCTTCGATGATGCCGGGGGGGGGGGGACAAAATCATATTATGACCCGGGCGCCACTTTCTATCGCTACGCCACTGGTGGTAAGGTCTAGGCTTCGGAACCCGAAGGATCCAGATTTGATGCTTGGTTCCACAAAACAGCCACCGTGTATGTGAACCTGATTCATGTTAAATCTGATTTCGAGGATCAAGCATCCTCCTATTGTTATGTCGTGGAAGTTTGAAGAGGGCATGCCGTCTCCATTGTCGTCTTCGTGATCTGACCCCGGTTTAAGAATACTAGATACGTCTAAAAATAGCCTTCGTGTCGCTTTCAAACGCGACGTTAAAATAACTAAACAAAACTATACCTTTCCGGCAGTCTTAGAAAAGAATGCATGGTGTCTATCAAAAGTTTCCCATATATGTGATTTGCAGCTCAACGAGTCAATATCGAACATCATAATGGTTTTATGAAATTAAATCCCACTGAAGGCATAAACTATCGTATAACACGCCAGCTATCGAATGTATTTTTGGTAGCACGCACCACACGACTGTAAGTCATTGTAGTGTAGTGAAAAATAAAAGTCTGTTTTATTTATTTTGGCTCCTAGATTTGCAAGAAACAAATATATGGACAGCAGTAAATTCATTTTGCTAGCATGTCAAGTTAAGTTCATTTTACTAGCAATAGTTGTAGTCATATCATAAATTCGTAACTAATCAACACGAAACTTCTTTAAATAGTATTAAAGAGAAAAAGGGATTTAAAAAAAATCCCGATTTAAATTTATCATCTGTATTTCTTCATCGATTCCAGAGGAACCATGTCATCATATAGAAAAGCAACCGATTTTAAAGTTAAATGAAGTTTTGGCAGAGTAGGAATTTTGATTTAATGCTGACCAGTTAGGACTGTTAAAATCACGGATCAGTAAACAAAGGAACTCAAATTATACCTTGAGTTATGCAAAAATTGCTAAATGTGTGGTAGTTGCGTGCATTAATTTGAAGGTGACTCGGATAATACTGAATTTCAGAAAAATATGGTAGTTTAACCCTTTATAAGGCTATTTTTCTTCTAGTAGTGGTATAATAAAAAACTTTGGTATTGAGATTAATTTAAGAAAAGAAATTCATTTAGCTTATTAGATGACATTTTTTGTTAATTAACTTAATTAATTAATAATTAATTACCAAGTCACTTTGTTATGGTTTGAGATAAGAAACTGGTACATCCAGGGTTTTTGTTTCATCGAAAAATTTGGCGAGAACTTACGCCAATCTCAAAAAATACATTTAAAAATTGATGAGTTTGGTGAGAAGTATATTCCCACGGCCTTATAAAAGGTTAATATCATTTAGACCACACATTTCTATCGTTTAAGAAGTTGTCTACGAAACTCAACGGAAAAATTCCACTTACGATATGAACGTATAGAAATGATAGCAATGTTCCGGAGAACACGGTTAATAAGTTTGATTTTGTTCACTGATGATTTTTCCCAAGTCAAATTTCAAAATTCAAAATTTCAGTCAAATTTGAAGATGCAATTGTGAAGACTGAAACTGAGCAATATTTAAAGACTAAAAGAGAAGCATAATAGTTTCATGCTAATTATAATTCGTAATGCTAATTACGAATTATAATTAGTATTCCGAATATAGTAAGCACTATTTAGCAAACTGAATATTAAATCCTTCATACTCACATGATAACAAATGGACGCCAAATTCATGTCGAAAGCAAATTTTATTCATTTACATTTGCTAGTAGATTAAAACGGCTTTTAATTCTACTCAATGATTGGTGTGTCCAATGAAAACGCTAGGGGGAGGAAAGTGAGTCATTAACACGAGTGTCGCTGAATATTTTCGAAATGAAATGGTGCGTAGCTCTTCTTCGGAAACTCGGCGCCAAATGCAGCCAACGAGGCTGAATCGCAAGTTCGGGAGATAATTCCATTAGGATTGAGTTGATAAAAGAGGGGTTAACAGGCGGTAACTTTAATTTCCTCGCAATCAGTGCGGGACACTTCTCGCAAATCGTGATGGCCGCCTCGAAGGGAAAATAGGCGCATTCTTTTGCGGGTATAATCGGCGCAGGCCATAGCCACTAATCTGTTTCGGCCACACCGGCGCTACGCTCCTATTATGCAGTAAAAGGCCTCCCCACAATAGACGCCTCTCCGCCAGAATAATTCTGACTAATCCCGGATTGGGAAAATCCTCCCCCGGACCACCGCCTTCTTCCATCTGGAGTGCCGGAACTAAAGACCTTGGAGTACTCCCGACTTTTCAAGGGACGCCATTAGTGGCCACGTGAGCCTCGTTTTAACCTGAAAATTTCGTATTTCTAATCAATATAATTAACCTTGCCTTGCGTGATGGTTTATATCTACATCAGTACCATTTTTGCTTTTTAAAATAATTTTGCCTAATATTAATTACTGATTATATCTTATTATCTATTACTCATAAATATATATATTATAATAATCATATTACTCATACGATTATTTAATAGAAAAAATAAAAAACCCTATGTTTAAAATTATTCATTTATTCCTGATTAAATAATTAATTAATTGACCTCTAGATTAATTAATTAATTGCATTCAGATTAATTAACTGCATCCATATTAATTAATTAAAACTAGTCTTTCATTATTCATTTGTATCCAGTTTATATTGCCATCTAGTTCCCACCAAAACATCTCCAGTCCAAATTAAAAGAAGAAATACATATAAAAGCAGATTATTCCGGTGATACCAAATGGCCAGGAAAACACTAATAAATTATTTAGAAAAGAGTCGGGTACCCTTGATTCTTGCGCTATTATTTTTCCTATCTAGCAGGCAGATACTAAATTACACTCTACTAGTCAAGAAAAAGGAGCATCATAGTGTCTTGTTGTAGCTGTTGAATGCACTGCATCTGTGAAGGTTTGTTTGTTTTAAGACGTCAACTCTCTAATGTTCGTTTGATTTTAAACTGTCCTTACTTAAAAATAATTACAGTTATAAAAATTATATTTAGTCCAGCTTATTATACGTTTACTCAGGATTCATACCTTATCAAACAATAAGGATTTATTCCAATAATTGTGCGATTCTATGTCGTTTTCCACAACCTCTGCAGTCGGGGTAAAACCGGGTACTCCAAGTGGCGTAAGACCGGGACAGTCAGTATTGACGATTCCTCCGATGAAGACGACAAAAACACATCAGGCATTGATTGTTTATATTTTAATGATGTATTTCCTAATTTAAATAAAGAAGAAGAGTTAATCCAACGTAGAAATTTTCTTAGCTGGGTCCACGAAGGTTGCAGTAGCACGGAGGAAGAAGACAACTGCTTTACATATGAATTTTGTATCTAATATTCTTGAAATGTCGTATAAAATAAAAATGTTTGCAACTTTTCCACTGAAAATCGTGTTTTCCTAATTACCCATAACGTTAACATGTGTACCGATTTTACACCACTTTCTCCTATTTCCTACAATTTTGACTTGAGAAAGAACATTTTCTCGTAAAAGATTTTTAAATAAGCAATTATTATTTTTATTTTCATGAAAAAATTTAGTTAAAAATGTATTCGTTTTAAATTATTTTTCATGTCTTCCTTATACTCGATTATATCGATTAACACAATATTACCAAAAAAAAAGATAAATAGTGAAGTGTAAGGTTAATCAAATGACCGGATTGCAAGTAAGTATTTAAAAGATGCAGTCAGTATAGAGTAAGGAAATGCTACCAGTTCAAGAGCTAATCTTTGATTATTTGAAAAAACTGATCAACGCATTCTCCTGTATTAGGTGTAAAATATAGGTATTGAAAAATAGTTAGATTTTAAATATCATTTAACAGCAGATAAAGAGCGACGAAAAATTTTAAAATTTATAAGTAAATTGCGAATGTAAATATAATCATACTTATTACTGAAATTTAAATTTTAATAAGTTCAATTTAAACTTGTCTTTTTGTTGCTTTTTGTTTTGCAATAAAAAAAATTCGTTAAAGTTTATTGCACCCGTTAACTCATTGCTTTAATTTCTTTCGTTTGCGTGATGATAAAATTGTTTATATAATTGCATTTTTTTTTTGGGGGGGGGGTTGAAGACTTTAAAAGACGCATAATTTTGAATTGTAGAAACTTTTCTTGACGGTCATTCATTTAGCAAATCACTTGCTCGTCATACCTTTTCTGTTAATTAAATGTCCATATTTATTGTACTAGTTTGAAAATAGTCTCTAAAATGAATTTTTCAGGAGGGGTACCTTGACCTTGAACCAGGGATGCAAAGGAGAGTGATAACTTACTATATTCTCTCACCAGAAAAAATAGGAACTTTGTTGTCAAAACATGGGCGAAACAAAATGAGATTATTAAATAGACAAAGTAGCCTCGCAATTTCAGGGGGGTCCCGAGGTCTCGAGATTTTTTTTGCGGTAGTTTCAGAATAATTTAAATTTATTTCTTTTTATTTAAATTACAAAGGCCGAGCACTAAAGCTTATTCAAATTAAAATCAAATATCGTTTAAATTTTGGAACGTTATTCTAACAACATTTCTACAGTAAAACCCGTACTAAACGGAATCTAAAGGGACTATAAAAAATTTCCGTTTTATACAGGATTCAGTTTCATACAGGGCTCATTAGTTTATGAGGATTTAAAATGCATCTAATCATTATTTAAATTAAATCGATTGTAATAAAAAGATATTCTAAGATTAACAAAATACCATAAATATTAAGATAATTACGTTTTAATATAAGATTTAGTTAAATTTTAAAATTACACGATAACAAAAAAAATTATGAAACACATAAAAGCTAGATGTTTATATGCATTTTATTTTAATAATATTGCTTTTGGACGCTAAATAGAAATAAATATTATAGTCATTACTTACTCTAAAAAATGATTATCTTCAATCAAAAGCTACAAATTTAAGGAAAATAAGTTTATTTGCTAAATCTACATATTAAAATAATCCAGCATTGTTTTCTGTACATATCTTTCTATGAATAATTCTTCGCTCCGTTAATATTCTCGTATTCTTCAAAAGTTCAAGCATTTCAGCATCTCCCTGACTTATGGCAAACTTTTCAATTTCAGGTACTGTATCTAAAAGGGAACCATATGATTCAATGGCGAGTTGTTCTTTGTCGGAAATTCTTTCATTTATATTATATTCATCATCATCCCTGCTATGTCTTTGAATTATATCATTCACATTATCAATAGGAACCTCTGTTAAAATATCATCGTCGATTGATATGAATTCTTTCGCACTCATATCGGAAACTTTACCCTTGTTCAACAAAATCTGCAGATTACTTGCATCTATATCTTCGGCTGATGTATAATTTTGGATACAAACATTTTCAAGTAAATTCGCCTCAGTGTTTTTTCGTTAGAGCAGGTTTTCTAACAATGAAATTTTGTGAATTGTTCTTTGAAATTATGTCCGTTTCAGCGTTAGACAGGTTCCGTTTTATGGAGGGAATGTAATATGGATCTTTCTATATTTTTCGACGGAATCAAATATTTTTTCCGCTTAAGACAGGATTCAGTTTCTTACAGTGTCCGTTTTAAACAGGTTTTACTGTAATTAATTACCTTATGCAAGTTCTTTGATAAAGTTGAAAAAATATGTTTCTCTCTATTTTTAAAAAATGTCCAATCCTATAATTAAATAGTGTTTAGATTGTGATATTTTTTTTTTACTATTTTGCATAAAATTACTTTTAAATTTAAATTTTGCATTTTTTTTATACGCGATGTATTGAAATTATCGCTCTTGAAAGTGACCCACAAATAAATGGTTTACTATTTCAGTTCGTAAAAATTTGCTACTTAAAACTGTTTTATATAGGGATTAAATTAAAATCGATACTAAAATATCTGGTTTTGGAGGTTGAAGAGGGAAAAGGGAGCCTCGAGACTTGCATTGCCTAAGGGCCCCTAGAGGGCTTAATCCGGCCCTGCCTTGAACTACAGCAATGGTTTTCCAGGATAATCGTGATATTCTTATTTGAGAGGTATTCGTTATTTTTTTTATAAGCGAAACTGACTATGGCTCAAATAAAATGAGCTTAGTAATTTTTACATAGAATGTCCTTATGGAAAGGCAATATTTTGAAACTTTCTTTAGAGCTAATCATAATCATAGATGAGTTTCTTACTGTAGCATTCATTCCTTTTAATAAAAAGATAAAATACTAAGTTGTAGCATTCTTACTTATTTCTTCAACTCTCGGCCATATATTACTCTTTATAAGTAAATGAAGTCGTTTAGTATTTGCATATTTCATCAGTAAGATTCAAAACAACTATTAAGCTCGCATCTATAAGGATTTATAGTAAAATAATAATGTTACACATTAGTGTTTTTATACGCGGCTTTTTTTATTCATATATTTTATTATCCGCAGAAAGAATATGGTCATTACTACATAGTATCTCTACACTTTTTTCCCTTTCCATTTAATTTCTAAAGTTTAGCTCAAAAGTATTTTTCTAGATATAGATGACATATTGATTGAAGTGAGTTTGTTAGGTAGTGGAAAAGCGTTTTAAAATCTTTTGAAATATTTCATAATGTGCATTAATGTGAAATAAATAAA
Source organism: Araneus ventricosus (assembly GCA_013235015.1). Classification (NCBI taxonomy): domain Eukaryota; kingdom Metazoa; phylum Arthropoda; class Arachnida; order Araneae; family Araneidae; genus Araneus; species Araneus ventricosus. The sequence continues at coordinate 30,280 of BGPR01006860.1, forward strand.
TCTGTTTTTCAAGAAACAGTTAGAATATTAGACTATGCTACAATCGTATACGCAAGGATCATTCTTTAAACGTTACTTTTAAGATGATTTTAAGTATCTTACACAAAAAATATGGTGACGCTTCTAGCCCCACTTGCATATAGCCAAGTCTATGAATCAAGGACTCATGATAAAGACGAGCTTAGGAACAATCAACAGAAAAATAGAATAAATTTAAAAAGGATCTTAACTAAAAATTTAAACTAGAGCAACAAAAAACAACTAAAATTATTTTAATTTATAAACAATTCAATTTATAAAATAAAATTTAGAAAAATTAGATAAAATCAATACAATGTTTAAGTAGCGCGCAATTTCAGAAGGAAAACAAAAAAAACCAGAGAACAAAGGAAATCAAGATCATACATAGAAAGCCAAATAAATAAATAAATAAAAATAAACTCAGAGTTAATCGAATATTACCAAAAACAAACAAGGAATCCATTCTAGTCCACTTTTTTAAGGGCTAAGAACTATTCGAAATGGATTCAAAATAATAATTGGGAAATTTGGAAAATAAAGACGAAGTGTTTCATCTTCTGTTGGTCAAAGCAACCTTGGAATTCTGGTATCACCTGAAGTAAAAGTCTGACTTGCTTAGGTAGGTTGTAGGTAGGATAAGTTGCCTTCCTGGAGGAAATTGAGGAACCAATTTCAGGGGAAATTGGCCCACATTTGTGTTTTCCTGGAGGAAAAGAAGAAAATCTATCTCCAGCAGACAGTTCGACCGCCGCGAGAAATTGTTGCTAAAGATCTCATCGTTCTACAACTTTTTGAATAATGCTGGCTAAGAACCAATCCAGAGGATAAAACTCATAACCATCTTCCTGAGGTTCATGTTCTTCACTCTTGCCATGTCTTAAGCTATTAGGCCACTGGTGGGCTTGATAAAGGAGGTCTTAAAAATGAATGTTACAATCTATTCATATTGTAAACAATTCCTCAGAAGAAAAATTATCACCATTGCTAAAAACTGTATCAAATAATGATATTTCTAATTAAAACCCAGAAAATTATCTTCGATTTAAGAAGCAGTTGTCCTGAAAATGCTTGTTATATTTGTCGATTAAGCATTAATTCTTTTCTGTGCTAAATACATGAATAATGAAACTCCGTAAAAAGTGTCTGTTGGCTTCGGATTTTTGGGATTCTGTTTTTTAAAATTATCTTTATGTCCAGTAAAAGGTAATGAAAACTTAAATGTATCATAAAAGCCTGTCATCTAATCTGGCTGATTATATAAGGCCCACCAATTTAAATTAGGAATCATGATGTCTGACGATGTAAAGAAAAAAATATGTAACAACTACAAAATAAATTTGCAATGAAACAAACTATATACAATAACATATAAACAGAAAATAGTAGTTTTATACCATTACTAATCGTTAGACATAGATTATAGTGATGGGAATCTGGAAACTAAAAAAAATTACAAAACTTAAATAGAACAGTAATTTTAATAGACAGAAAAAATATGCCGGTGTTCATTGTTGAAGTTATAGAAAAGAACAGTACATTTACTGCATTTTGTATGACCAATATACCAAATTCAGAAATAATTTTCATGATGCAAAGATAGACGAAATTCTTCACATGTTGGACAAAAAAAAAAAAAGACCAAATTACAAATTAGACCAAATTTAATCTTTTATCCATAAAAATTCTTGTGACGTGTGAACTTATAACTTAATGCTTATCTCATAAATTTTAATGGTTTTAAGTCAAAAGCCATCTCATTTTAGGAAAAATTGAAACAACTAGGTAGACGAACTTATTTTTGAAGGCTGTTGCTTAAAAAGAGTTTCCATGCACTGAGTTGGGGAAAAATTGACTTCCTAGTCTGATGATAGATCAGTGCATGATCATATTTTTTTGCTTGAGGCAAAGCTAAATGCAGTGTGAAAGCTACAATTTTAGTTAATTTAAAACTTTTAAAGAAAACAAATTGTAAAATTGGTTTATTCAGTTAAGAGTTATTGCGCTTCTCATTATATCATAACTGAGATATGCAATATTATTATTACTGCTTATTTGAATTTTGAAATGTATGAAAATGAATAATGAATAAATAATAATAAATCCCATACATTTTGAAGCGTTTTTAAGTTATCTATTTTAATGCTAAGTTAGCCATTTTAACTTAAGTTAGCTATTTTAATGTCGCTTAAATTAGCTATTTTCAGTCTGGAAATTTAGATTTTAAACATGGATTTCTCTCTGGCCAATCAATAAAAAAGTCGATGAAATTTTGGAGAATGAAGAACAGGATAAGGGCATACGAAGTCGTTATACTACAGAAGAACAAAATATCGACTACAAGAGTGGCGTTAGAATCCGTCCGACGTGTGTGTGTGTGTGGGGTGGGGTGGGGGATTTCCCCGACAGGGGCAGCAGGATCTGCTGTACAAGGGGAGGAGCGTAATAATGACCTTCTCAGATGTTCTCCAGATCTTTATTTATCTATTATTTTAATAGACAGTTGCGGGGTACAAAAAAATTATCAACGACGGAGGGGGCACAGCATCCCCGACAGGGGGGGGGCCCTAGCCCCCACTGTCCACTCTAAATGTGACCCAATAGCTAATTTCTAAACCGTTAAAGATAGCATATTTATACAGCCCCTGTTCCTCTTAGTTGTATTTAGCAAAATATTCTTGACGCACTAACATTTTAAACAAAAAAAATTCCACTCTTCTGCGACTAAAACTGATCCAGCTATGAAGCTTTGAATATCGCTGTTTTAGACCATTTCAATGGTCGCGTCGAAGATAATTCAATCAACGAGCAGCGCTTGCTCGACGCGGTCGTTGACTAGTATTAAATTATGAAATTAAAAGATCCGTAACTCGGTCAAATTTAGTCGCAGAAGAGCGGAACTTATTGTTAGTTGTATATTATTGTGTGCGTTAATTATAAAATAGTTTTTTTTTCTGAATGCTTATGTGCATTTAAAAATTAAAAATCTACCTACCTGCATTAATTTAAAAACTACTATTTTTAAATGAATGCACTATTGGAATATTTTTTACTTCGCGCCATGCTGTGAAACATCAGAAAAACTCATTGCAACAACTCATAACGCTTCAGAGATCTTTCATATTTCTGTATTGCTTTACGTAAAATGTTAAATTATTCAATAGCTTTAAAATTTGAATACTGATCAATCTATCAAATTCGCTCATTTATGGTAGGATCTAGGTACTTTATTTTCCTCATTTTTTTGCATGTTATAATACTAGGTTTTCAATTTTCATTATTTTATCTACCATTTTTGTCGTACCTACTTATATCATGATATACTGCTCAAATAATTTGATTTCTGGTATATCTTGGGTTATTATTTAAAATGTCCTATACATATCGACCTTTTACTAAATTCACGAGCATGTCCAAATATAAGTATCTACCTTTGTGTTTGTTATAACTAAATTTTCATGACGTGAAAAATGCAGTTATATAGTTATTAGCATAACTTTTGACATGAGGTTTAAACTTAGAATTCAGATTTTTAACTATCTTAGTTGCGGTGTTGCTAATTAAAGAATATGTCGACTCTGCACCATTACATCGCTTTATCTAATTAGCCTAATTTTTTATTACAGGTTGAGCTTTTGTCTTTTAAAGCATTGATTTTTAAAAGGATGCAGTTTATTTAAAAAACACTTATTATTCCCAGACAGGGAAAGTGCCATGTGCCCATCTCTGCAGTATCTTTCGAAATTTCTTTACTGAATGCAAGAAAAAAATCAATAGGTAAAGATCTTGATGATAATTCAATAAAGATAGAAAAATCCCGAGAAACCGAGAGATTGTATTATAATAGGATGCAATTTTTCCTGTTAATAATTTGGTAGTTCAAGGAATATTTGCATTTCAGAATATTTCTTATACTGGCTGTTTATCTACTTCTTAAATATTTTTATTTGAAGATATTTAAAACTGAAATCTATATTATACTGATCTTTGATGATGAAGGATTCCCTCATTAAGTGAATTTTCATAACAGAAATAGGAAATACTTTACAAAAACAACTTTACGATTTTCGCAATATATTTATTTCAAAATTTTTTTCTCACCATAACACTTTCCTATTTCTTTCAGCATTTCTTAACAGACAAATATATTTCTAGGTCTTAGTGATAATACTTCCAAATTCTTAATTTCCTAAACATCCTGTAATCATATTAACTCTTAAAGGCCCAGTGTTGCCTTTAAGCAACATACCCAATTTTTTCTTCTAAAATCTTGAGAATAAGACTGAAGCTCTAATGCCTGTTGTTGCCAATAGGATTCATGTTGAAATATTTAATAAATCAATTTACAACATATCGATGGCAGCCTGAGTGCTGATAAAAAATAAATTCATGTGTTTCACTTGAGGATTTATCTTTTTAGCTTTGTTTGTACACTGGAGAATACCATATTTTATTCTACAATGTTGAAGGATTATTATTATTTATTAAAATTCATCTGTGTTTGACATTATAGAATTTTATCAAGGAAATTTTTTTCTGAAATAAAGCCCAGTGTTGTCTGTTGGTAACAAACTGCTTTTTAGCCATAAGCCATACTTAAAACAAAATAGGATTTTTTAAAGTATTTTTCCCATGTTTCATTCAAGAAATGAAGGTCAAAAAATTTTTAAATCATTTTTTTTAAAAAATCGGGCTTTTAAGGGTTAAGTACTTTTTAAACCAAAGTTAGATTCTTCTAATCCTTCTGATATCTGATTTTTAACATTGTAATAACTTATGCAAGCAAGATCTCTTGTTCTTCCAACAGAATGACTTCGTGTTGATTTTTTTGTAAATATTTGTAAAATTTCATGTGTTCTCTTGAACATCAAGATATAGGAAAAAATTACACACTCTTTTCCCAATGGCTTATTTTTATATTGTAATATTTGCATAATCTTCTGTATTTTGGTAAGACTCATCAGTGGCGTAGCTAGGGTATGTGGCGCCCGGGTCATTGTATGATTTTTCTGCTCCCCAATTATCATTAGTGGTTTAGATTGTGTAAACGGCTTTTTCGCCCCCTGATAGCATGCGGCCTTAAAAACTGACAAAAACGCACTTATAATTTGTCACCATGGCCAGTGGCGCAGCAAGGTAAGTGGTGACAGGAGAATAAAATGTGTTTTTTTACCCCTCTCGTCATAAATGGCTAGGCAAGTGTAAATGGTACCCGTAGAATGTAATTTTTATTCCTCCTCATCTTAGTTTGCTTTAAAAAGTGACATACACGCATAAATTTTTTGACTCCATGATGCCCCCTAAAACTGGGCGCCTGGAGCATCTATACCCCCTTGTCCCCGGTCGCTACTTCACTGAGACTCATGCTGTACTTTTGCCGTTCATGAAGAGCTAAGCTGTTGATGGAATAAAAACGCTTTATATAGAATTCAAACCAAATTTTAATTCGCCAATTCAAAAGTTAGACATTTTTGATTGCTGCTCAATATAGTTTCCTTTTTATCTGGACACGTAAAAAGTCTCCATATTTACATTGAAGTCTCAATATTTACCTCATTCGGCCAAGACAACTGAAAAATCAAGGATTCTTAAACTGTTCCCACTTCCGACCATTTTCACTTTGCCAAAATTTCTCCGTCCCATTTCGCGTTTTCCCATACATGCATGCATGACAATAAAATACAGAAATGAAGTATGAAAGATAATTAAAGAGCAAATTAATTTTATTAAGATATTCAGTAAGTTTAACACTGGATTGTTTTAAGCGAGTGTATATTTCTTGATAACTTTTTCTTAATGTCGAAGAAAATCATAGAACATGCATAGTTTGCAACTTCTTGGAGTTTTCCCAGTTCTAAAATGATTAAATTTTTCTTGAACCAACTCGTGTCCCAAGATGGCGAATGTCGAATAACCTTGCGCTCGCAGAGCCCTTAGACGGAACAGTTTTCGGACTTATAACGGAAGATCTAAGGGAGCAGGGTATATATCCAAGGAAAAGGATGAAGGGACTTATCTCCTCTAACCAAACAGTGGTCCATTTATGCTCGCAGATGGCTGACTTAATTGTCCTCTCTTTGTTGAAGAGGCGACTTTGCCGTATGGAGGGAATTGATTCATTTTGGTAGTGCTATCACTAAGTAAGACTTTCGATGGGGAGACTCTTAAGAGGGGGATCCCTAGAAACTCCAATCTTCGATCGGCCGCCGATTCCAGTGCGCCATTCGCTGGAAGTTAGTACAATGGGACCTCCCTTTCCTCATCTCTCAGGCCTGCTGTTTCTTTCCGATAGCAGTTCGAAGCGTCGCCAATTACTTAAAGTCTTTGGCACACTTAGCGGCTTACTGATGCCTTTTGCAACGGAATGCGTTCCGTTTTCCATCTATTTTGAGATTTCCTTTCAGGCTCGCATAATATAGGCAATTACGCTCTAATAAATCGAATAAAAGCGGTGTTTTCCCATGCCCATTCGGATATTTTCTCCATGCCGTTTTTTTTCGCTCGATGATTTTTGTTGATTTCTTATTTCAGTAATGGATTCGAAACTCGAGAGATTTCACCCCCTCATGCATTTATGAGAGGCCAAACAATGGGGAAGGTTCTTCCTCACAAAAGATGTTTTTCTTTGCCGGTTCGGTTTTTAAGGGTTACTGCTTCATGAAATAAAATGATTTTTATTTTGCGCCTTTAATGTTGCTCTTTAAGCTAAATTGGAAAAGTATCGTCTCAAATAAGCGCCCATTTAATATTTATTTCCCAGGAAATTTGAGTTCAAGTTGTGAAGTCGATTTTTCAAGGCTTAAAAGGAAAGAAACTGTGATTTGTAATTTATTTTAAGTAGTGAGATGCTGATTTAAATATTTTAATGATGCGATATTGGGAGACTAAATTAAAATTTCTCTTTCAGTCGTTTATGTTGAAGTACGAAGTATTTTTATGCAGAATAAAATAAATTAAAACTAAATAAAGTTTTTGTACAAATAAGTCCAGAAAATCCATACCTTTATATGAAGAATATTGAATTTTGTTCCATAATTATGGATAGTCGTTATTAGAAAAATTTAAATACCTGATTCTATTTTAATTTGTTAAAATCAAGACTCTCCATCATTAAAAAATGAATATCGGCCGTGATTTTCTATGGAACATACAAAAGGAAAAAGGAAGCTTGAAAAATAAAGCAACTCTGTTCAAATTTACCTTTTGAATTAAAGGCTGTCAAAGAGTGTAAATTTATTGCCTTTACTCTTTTTTACACTTGCTTCCTAGATAAAGAACAAATACATTTTTAATTAACTAAAAAATATTCAGAGCCTGAATGAATCTCATTTTAAAGTCTAATTTTTTATTTTACGGATAGATTCGAAAATAATTGATTTTAGATAATTTGAATTTTTCTTTTTTTTTGTGACAGTGCTCTTTTGCATGCTGCAACTCATATTGTGATTTTTGTTAATATTAGACAATAATCGACCATTTCCTTATGCATTAAGGAAAACAATATAGGTGAAATTATTTGTCAACTCTTAAGTTTCGAACCAACCTTAAAAATGTAACAAGAAAGCACACTAACAAAAAGCTAAATTAATGCGTTTCTAAATATTTTTTCGCATTCATTCGGAAATAGGAAGTTTAAATTACTTCCAATCAATATTTTAATTAATTCTATTTTTTGTAAAAAAAATCATTCGTTAACTAAATATAATGACTATTAACATCTTATTCTTTACCAATGAATTTTTATAAGCTTCTGAAAGCAAGAGATTCCAAAACAAAAATAAATCCATTCATTATATTTCATTTGCAACAATAGATTTTTTCACATAAACATTTTAATAAATAATTAGGAAATTCATCTGATTTGGGAATTCTAACGGGAATCATGGAATCTATTTCTATTAGAAAAAAATTCGAAAAACTTCATCATTATTATGAATAATGCCATTTTCCTTTCTTTATGTGAGAAAGCCTTCTATCAAGCCATAAGCATTTCAGTCATGGCATTGTTCGAGAGTGTTTTTTATTTGTTCGGTTTTCTTCATTTTGTTCATCTATCTACGTTATATTAATTATTATAAAGTTGCCTTTTCAAATAAGTCTCTTCTGCCAAATATTTAAATAAACCAGAAATAGTTATGATAATTAGATTAGTTAATGAAAATTTATGAATAATTAACTGATCATCATTATCCAAAAGCATAAATTCAAATTAAGAAATATTGATAAGGGTTTCTTTATAAATGTCTTAATGAAACCAAAATAAACCTCACTATGATGGCATTTTTCATCTATAACATTCGAATTAATGCTATTCAGAAATATTATTGTTAAATACAGTGGGACCTCTATTTAACGAACCTCTATTTTGCGAACTTTTTCTTGGAACCAAGAACATTTTGCGAATTTCTTCGTAAAATAACCTCCAAATAGCGAAGTGCATTCTCTATTTAACGAATTTTTTCTTGTGATCCAATATTTTTTTCTCCCTATTTCTCAAAATATTTCCTAACATTTCAAACTTATTCTTTATTTTAACACATTTTATGGTGATCAATGACCTTGAAACTGGAAAATGTCAAAGCGAAAGTGCTTGAGCATCAAAGAAAAAAATTTAATTCTTCATGAGGTGGATAAAAGCGTGAAAAAAAAAAGGATATTGTTTTAAAATTTGGTATTCCTCCAAACAGCTTACAACCATAATAAAAAAATCGTGATAAGATACAAAATTATGATTCATCGAATTTTTGTTCAAAACGTTTAAAAGCATGTGTCTATGAAGATGTGGATGAGGCAGTTTTGAAGTGGACAGTGTGGAAAATAAAATCAATACAACAATGAATTGCGATGAAGACGAAAATGATGAAGATGGAAATGACCATGATGCAGAAATCAACAAACCTTCGTATGATGAAATACTAAAATTCATTAATTTTAATATAAAATTATTTTTTTAATTGAAAATACAGTGTATTCCCGGACAATGTTTTGTTTTATTCTTGTTTTCCTTGCAGATTTCTTTTCGATGGGTAAGATATATAAAACAAATAGATATTAATTTACAAAATAAAGGTATGATTAATTACTTTTCTAATAATATTTAGTGTTTATGAATTTAAAATCTGTTTTGTGTAGTTTAAAGTATTTTAAAAGGTGAATCTCTATTTAACGAATTTTCCATATAACGAACTTTTTTTCGGGATTTAGCGACTTCGTTAAATAGAGGTCCGACTGTATTTCTGTTAACTTTAATTTCTATTTAATATTAATAATAATTCAATAGATTATAATTAATCCTTTAAACTGTAAGCAACATTCTTTAAACTATAAGCAACATTAATTACAAGCTTTAAACAATTTGCATTGATCTCCCAACAAATGTTGGTCAATCTGTTTTCCAGCAATAGAAAAACATTTACTGGAAAAAAACATTTACAGAGCTAGGCAACCAACTAGTACACAACCACACCGGTTAACCGAACTAAAGAGAGAGAGGCCGTTTTGGATAACGATTTTCCGGTTAAGCTAGAAACATCTATTACTATTTTGTATCTAATTACAGTATGTAATTTTGATATGTTTTGAATGTAAAACGAAATCAAAACTGTCTTTGTAGGCTACACTTATGTTCTTTATTAAAGTTGACCTTCCGACGGGCACAATATTCACACCAGCGAGTTCGGCGCAATGCGCCTGACAAGCACAGGTAAACAATATCGTAATTAATATTCTTAATACCCATTAATTTTAATTTTAGCATTCTGAAATTAATCACTGACCTTCTTGGGAAGGCTTAAAAGAAATAACTGGGGATAACGTTGCAAAAAATCTAGCCTTCGCGATTACTTCCGAGCAATATGGTACGTGTTTTTTGGATGATTTCAGAGGTATTTTGGATAACCCGGGTTTCGGTTATCCCGAATTTGGTTAACCGGGTTTAACTGTACTTGACACAGAGATCTGGATTCCCGAGCTTGTCGATTGAAAATACCGCCATGTAGGTGTACTTTTGAGAAAATTTCCCAAGAGGGCATAGGACCCTGAATTTGGCTTTAAACGCAGTAATTATAACACACCAAAATTTTGGCACATGGGCAATAGTGAAATTACAGATTTGCTTCGTAATATTCTAGAAAGTTCTACATTCCTGCTTAAAAATATGTGCAATCAAATATTTTAACTCCAGTTAGTTAGCAGTCGAATTACAACTGATTGGATTTTAATAATTTGTTATTTAATGCTACAAATTACATTTAAAGATTGATTTAATTTTTTCCATTTGGATATTTGCAAAAATTCTCCCGTATCTCAATGAGAAATTACCTCTTTTACTTTTCTGAAAGGACTTCGCCAGTAGAGTTTTAATTACAGGAACTGTGAACGTGCAGCAATGCCACGACTGAAAAAAAAGTACTTGAGATATCCTGTAAATTTCAGGGACAATGAAGAATTGCTCATTATTTAATTTCAGGGACAATGAAGAATTGCTCAAAATTTAATTTCAGGGACAATGAAGAATTGCTCAATATTTAATTTCAGTTTTGCCAATAGAAAATTACATGTAGGTCTACCTGTTGCTTCATTATATTTTAACAGTCTCCGAGATAACTATGAAGCCAAATTTATCTTCTCTTTAAATCGAATTGTGCACTGTTGGTCATAAACAAGATTCGAATTCAATTACTCAATGACTTTTCGGTATCGATTTATGTTATCCTTTTTACGTAATACACATGACCAAATTTTTCATTTACCAATTTAAGTCGTTTCGTTGTCAACCGTCTTGAAATTCTTTAGTCATCATTTTAAATAAAAAGTTGAAATACATAAAATTCCTTTGTTATGTTATTACACCACGATTATTTTATTCGAGATTATTCGTAATGAAATACGATACTTTTAATTTTAAACATCGCGTCGGTGAATGTTATGCAGTAAATTGCGGACATCCGTTGGATACTCTTTGAATTGTGACACTAGTAACTAATTGCAGTCTATTGTTTAAACGGATGGTCTGTAGGGCTTCATTTGCCCTCTAATTGGCTCTCTCAAAATCAACGCGGGGTGGGCCATTCATAAACAATACCTCGAGCAAAAGCGCTATCATCATTTGCACGAGCAGACTGTGATGAATTTCAGAAGCCAAAACGCTTTGCATACAATGAAATCGTATTACCCTCTTTCCATTCATGTAAAATGTGTGACAAATGATTCAAAATGTAGTTGCTACTAATGGATTCTTCTTCAATAGCAGCTTGTAAAGTGAACCTGTAATTTTTTCAGTACAGATGAATCAACTGGCTGAAAAAATTATGAAAAATGAGTTTACAAATTTCGATAATTTTATCCATGTGACCCCTTTTAATGCTATCCATGCAGTAGACAGAATGGAATTCTGAAAACAAGTGTCTAAATTAAACTGTTTAAAGAATTTAATAAGAACCCATTACTGATGGTCGTAGTGAAATTTTTATTCTAATTCTTTTATAAATAAATTAGAAACAAGACTAATGGAAGCACGTTTTCAACAAAGCAAAATGGGAACTTTTATTGTATCTTTTGAAGAAAGATTATTACACCATTTACGGACGAAAGAAACAATTTATAAGAACAGTCATGTTGCAAATACATCCGTGAATATAAACTTAAGCATAACAGTTGATAATTATAATGTTGACACAAATCTGATACGAAGATCACATTCCATATCAGTTATTTTTTGTATTACATATCCTGATATTTTTGACATTTTTATTATACATCTCTAAACTGACAATATATACATTTATACATATTATTATTCATGACATACATATTATTACATATGACAATATATGACAATATTATACATTTTTAAACTGACAATGGGATTTCGCAACATTAGAAAAGTAATTAACTGTAAATAAGTAAGAAAGAATGCTTTTAACTATATGATTTTATCCAAGTCTTAATAAAGATAGCATCTTAACACATGAGGACGAAACAAATTCAGAATCCAATCTTGTATTTTATTTTGTGACGAAGAGCGAGATATTAAATAATGCCTTTTTAGATGAATTTACAGTTTTAAATTATCTCATAGTGCGATCGAAAACTGGAAGTAAAACATTCCTTTAAATATAGTCCAAAGAGAAACAGACAACAGAGGTTATAAGAATCTTTCAAAGGTAAATGATTGCGACTTGATATAATTACCAAAACTTTCTATAGCTTATATAAAAAAGCAGTCCCATTACACAATGTGATTTCAGCCGATTCTTTACAAAGCCCTTATTTAAGCTGTAAAGCACAACTCCCCTTTCTATCTCGTTTCGTACCCATGCATTAAATCTTTCTGCATCCCAGAATGGCACTTAAAAAATCCACCCACACCACGCGATTCTCCTTGACATTTCAATTGGGCAAGACCAGCTATTTATTAAATCAGACCGTGAAGTATCCTTTAACTCCACGAAATAATCGGAGGCGAGGTATCTATTACTGTAGAGGGGGGACTGACTGTGAAGTGGGAAAGGGCCGAGATCAATAGAGAGAGGGGCGCGTGCCACCTATTAGACGGCCGGCTCCCCCGAGATAAAATTCGACGTGAACGGTCAACCAAGCAGTACTAATCGGCCAAGCGACAGCTGTGTCCCTCCTAATCGGACATCCTATGCTTATGACCTTAAAACCAACTCGAGGTTATGACCCCCCCGGGAGATGGCTTCTTTGCTGCCCCTCCCAGCGGATTTCCCTCTGCTGCCTTTTTTCCCTAAAAAATAAAAATAATTCTTTTTTTTTTTTTTAAAAACCCTAACAATGTTTTTAGGCTGGCATTTCTTTCAGAAAATTTGATGTTAAAAATCGCAACGCACAGAATACAACGGCTGTTAATATCTAACAAGGTACATCAGTGATTATGTCACCAGCATTGTTTGAAATTCGGCAATCTGTTGAATGCCTAGGTATTTTTAGGGAAAGTATGAAACGATTAATATTTTACACATTTCCTAAGCATTCTATACAAACCGGTAAAGTATGAAATAAGTCGTGATTCAATTTATAAGAAATAAAATTCAAAATTGCAATTCGAAATAAAATTATTTCCTTTCTTGATGCAAGAAGTAGGTTCATATTTTTCTCTCTTTAATAAGAAAGGCACGAACTCTGTTTCGTATAAGTTTCGTTTTCCTTTACATAATATTCTTTTCCTTTACATTTCCATATATTTTGAATAAAATATTTTTAATAGCACTCTTATTTTTTCTAAATAGCATTTGTATTTCTGTAGAATACACGTCTTTTAAATAAAAGCCTTAGTATGACCTTCCTTTCATACTTTATTTAAATAACGCTTATTAGTCTATAGAATGCCTAGGTATTATATACAATGCCTAAGGAAAGTATGCAACGTGTTCAGATAATTCTCATATTTCATACTTTGCCTAAAACTGCTTAGGCATTCTATAGAATGCCGGCGTTTCATACATTGTCGGTAACAAATATATTAACGTGTGCTATTTGGATCGTGTCACGTGCTTCATTATTTTTATTCAATATTTGTTTACTAGATAATTTTGTGCTATTTGTTTCTGTCTGTATTTCTCAAAGTTTCCAGGAAGTTCTATTTTTAGCTTATTTATTTATTTGTATATTTCCAAAAACCTTTTTTAGATTTTATTTGAAAGGCTACCGCTCAAGTGGAGCTCAGTTTAGTGTGTAATCGCTTAGTGCGAGGGTCTTTGTTTTTAACACGATAATGTTTTTGGCTGACATTTGTTCTTTAAATTGGTGGATTTGCTTAGATAAAATCAAACCAAAAAGATTATCATGCTATGATGTTTCGGACAACAGATTCAAATTTAAATCTCATCGCATTATTAAACTGAAAATCTTATCAGAAGGTTTCTCTCTTTTTTCCCCGTCTATGTGTGTTTTTCACGTACAAATAAAATACAATTCTTTTCATAAACTTGGTGATAAATCCCACAATGCAACTTTTATTGGAAGAGAACGGATTTTATTTGTCCATGATCTGAAACTGGTCTTCAATGATTAAATTTTAGATCGTGAAGCGCATAAAGTTTGGATGCCTAATCGCATTCTATAAGTTCATCCGTTTGCCGAAAACTTTACACCACTAAATAATGATAGTTTTAATTTTTTTATTTGGAAACCTCGTAAAAGTAAATACAGGATGGTCATAAATTATTGGACCCGATTCAAAAATTAATAAAAAAAATACTAATGTTACAACTACGGTTTTTTAAATGAGAGCGCATTTTAAAAAAGTTTTTTTTCAGATAGGTAACGCGCCGTTACGGTGGCCTAGGTAGTAGTAATTTATTGGACTTCTCCCATTTTTGAAAGCCATTATCTGCGAAAGTATTAAAGCTAAAAGAAAAATAAAAGCATGAATTTGTAGGGAATTTTAAGTTCTTTAATTTGTTAAATAAATTGTAATTCGAAAACTCAATAGTTTTCGAGATATTCAAGAAAAACTGAAAAAGGAAACCAGAAAACGCGCATCGGCTTCTGCTGATCGGTAGCCATTCCGTATGGAAATCTCTCGCTGTAGCAAATTTAGAACGCTGTACGCCATAATAGAACGCCACCTATCTGAAAAAACTTTTATATTTGCTCCCTCATTTTGAAAAGCGCAGTTGTAACATTATTATTTTTTTATTAATTTTTGAAATGGGTTCAATAATTTATGACCACCCTGTATAAAAAAGAAATTGAATATAGAAAAGAAGAGAAAAATCTGAGTTTTGTATTCATCTCCAACTACATGGTTATTTGTTATAATTTTCGTTTTAAAAGTTGAAAATTTTTTGAAAAAAAAATGCATCACACATAATACTATGAAGGAAATCTCACCGATCAATTACTAATAACCAATCAGTTTTTAATTCTAGATGGCCATTTCCAAGGTGTAAAAAATGGTGAAAATAATATGCAACAACTACATCAGTCTATTAACCAAATAATAAAATTAGAATAAACAAAAAGCAGTTGAAATGTAAACAGCGGAGATATTTGCCATCTGACTGCAATGAATAAAGTTTACTGTAAATACGCAAATTACCGAAAACTGCGGGATGCAAATGCAAGTACAATTGTACTTACGACAGAAGTTACAAGATAGTACTGTATAGTTTTTTCTATCCTATTTAGGCTGCCGAGCAAACAGTAAATAAACAAATAGATTAGAGTCTTTACCACTGACTAATCCTATTAATTGTAAAAAGACATTAAAAACACATAATGAAAATGCACGCAAAACTAAATAGATACGTAAATAAGGGTAAATAAATGCATAACGAATGCATTGAAAAACATACAAAAAGATGAAATAGTTTGATGCGAAAAATAGCATTTGGTATATTCATTGGAAAACAACAAGAATAATTTGATAAAGTAGAATTGTGTTTAAACTCATCTAGGTAATTTTTAATGAAATAACTTTATTTGCCAAAGATTTAAAACTAGGCTCTAGTAATTAAATTATAAATTACGATTAATGGCAATATGTCTGGACGATTACTAACATTTTGTATGTGAACACAGCTTTATCAAAATTGTATATCGTCACCGTTAGATCAAAATACCATATGTAAAATTTTCTAAATCATTTTATCGATTCAAAATACTTGTATAGATTAGCTACATCTGCTCTCAAATTGTTGTATGTGATACACGATTGCTGTTTGCTGTCACAAAATGCCATATGTCGCTAGAGGTTCCAGCTGTTACATCCAAATTTCGCATGTTTTGCTGTCGGTGGTCTTTGACACACGACATAACAACAACAATGACAGCAACAATATGCCACGAGATAATAAGAGTTGCAATTTTTTTGTTGAAAATTACATTAAATGGAAGCTTAATATTGAAGAGGATAGATAAATGCTAGCTATTTATTTATGACATGTTCCATTATATTTTTCGAATTCATGAGGCCGCGTTGACCTAGTGGTATGGTGTCGGCAGTGGAGGGTTTCCAGGTTCGAAACCCGATGCCACTGACAATCCGTCATGTATTGGGCCTGCTTCACAATAAATCATACACAGGGAGTCAAATGCCGTCCCGCTGGTGTGGCGTGGAAGTTTGGAGAAGGGGTGTCAGCTCAGGTGTCGTCAGCGTCATCTGACCGCGGTTCAAAATCACAAGGTCCGTCCCAAAATAGCCCTCATGTTGCTTCAAAACGGAACGTTAATGTAACTAAAGTAAACTTTCAAATTCATGTTGAGAAGTGGATAAGCGTGTTACAATATTACTAATGCGAACACATTTGGAGATGGTAAATATTTTGTGAACGATGAGCTACCTTTATGATTTCTTTCTATCCATATTTATCACTTAAAACAAAAGATTTAGATACACTGGAGCATTTGGATGGAAAATCTCCTTAATAGTTAATTTTTTGAGAGTAAGTAAATTATCGAATTGCTTTTTCGTGCCTTAATATGAAGTTTCAAAATCATGTTTGCATATTACTTCACTCTTTTTTACTCTCTTGAAACGATCAAATGTTGAATATTACTGCATGCAGTTTAAAAGGCACGAGAACAGAAGTAATACAGAAACTTTCTTTCTGTTTAATATTCCCCCAGTTTTGGTATTTTTTTTTTATCTGAATGCAGTGCTACACAGTTTTCATTTCATTATGGTATGTGCTGAAATAATTTTTAGTTGATTTGATTTGCAATTTTTCAAGAAGTGCATTTTTATTTCATTTTTTAAATTTAATTTGGGTTAAAATCCTATAAAAGGCTATTTCTAGATTTTTTTAGTTAACCTTTCTATCTTTATCCCACCTTTTTTGGTTGTTGTTGTTCAAGCCTTGTAATATTGAAACAACTCTTATGGTGATTTTTTTCCGAGGTAGAAACACCTGAAATTTATTGCTTCTTATCCAAAAAGTCCTTACTAGTTCAATAAATCATTCTTTTTGTCAAATAGTGCTTTGAAAGCATATTTTGATTATAACTCTATTTCCTAGTCTGGAATATTTTTATCTTTAAAAGACTAGATCTCATAGATAGACAACGAAACGGTAAAACTGTTTCTTCAACATACTAAGTGTTAATGCAGAGAAGCGACCTGTTTTCTACTGATCACTGGTAAAAAGCATTGGAAACACAGAAACTGCGAATGTGTATAGCAAATTTTCTTCACTTCAATTACACAACTATATCAGTCTTACTGTATACTTACTGTTGTTACACTATATAACCAGTAATTTCCCTTAAAAAATAATACTATGTCGACGCATAATGGGCATTTACTTTTCAAAAAAGATGAGTTTTGGCAACTTCCGTACATAAAATTTAATTTGGGGAAAATGGGAGATAAAGCTATACACAAATTGTTCGAAGAATTAAAAAGAAAAAAAGGAGAAGAAAGGTCGCTCAGATTGGGGCTAAATAATTACGTCTCTTTAAAAAAAATCAGTTTCCCAGAACTTGTAAGTTTTCTTTTCCTCCAATGCCTTCTGGGTAACCTAACACTAATAGATAAGTTTCAAAATATTGCTTTCAAGTACGTCGATAATTTTCGTCTTTTTTCCCAATGTTCTCTATCGAAGTCCACAAACAACTGTTTCCTGGTAATGAATAATTTCCCGTCTCCTCTGCGTCTGGAAGTCCCCGGAGTTCCCTCCAAGGGAGGGGAAAAAAATCTCGCCTCACTTTCCGATGTCCGAACGCTTTCGAACACCGCCCCATCCTCTCGAAGCTATGGCCTATAAGAGCCAGCCCATTCAACTAGGCTGACCACCTGCGCTTCTCGGCCCTCACCCACTCCCTTGCCACAAACACTTGCTTCAATTTTCCTCTTTAACCGCCCTCCATCCCCCCATAGGTCGATAAGCCTTTCCCGAGTAGGGCGGGGGGAAATCTCTTCGTAGGGGGCTTATATAAAGAGAGAGGCTATACACCCTTGATACATTGGTCTCCCTTGTTTGCAGGCCTTAACCTAATTGCCGTAAATAAGAACGTAATACTCGCAATGTGCTTGTCTTTTACGGGGGGTCGCGCAAATTGAAGGGGCAAAGAAAAAAAGGAGGCCCGAAACGATCGGATTGGGAAACCCTAGTGGCTACTTTGTGCTTGCTCTTCAATTGAAACCTATTACGTTCCGAAGGCGTAAATTTTTACGGAGCGCAGGCTCTTATCGTAATGATACGGCCCTTGAAAGGACCCTTTAAAACATCGAAAGAGAATTGCTGGCTGTTTTTCTGTTTTATCGGTTTTATCTAATCAAGCTCAGTTAAGGAACGTCCTAGCTGGTGTTTATCCTTTTCTTTGCTTTGCTTGTTTCGTGGGGAGTTGGGCTTTTAGGGCTAAGTGGCTCGACTTATACTAATTTAATTGCTGCTGTTAATTGCATCCGCAGCAAGGGGTTGTCACCTTTTTGCCGCTAATTTGGATTTAAATTGTTAAAGACTCGGATTGTTTAAGAAATGTCCTTTTTATAGAAAGGCTGTTGTATCACTTGGCTCGGAATTGGAGTAATTTTGTTGGACGAACTGATTGATAAAATTGTCTGGATTTGCAACTAAATGGTTTTAAAAAGTTTGCGACAGTCTTTTTTCTTTGCGCTTATTCTGATTCTGTTAATAATTAATTTTTAAATGTTTTTTTATTATTTTATTGTTATTTTTTCAATTCAGCTTTGATCTATGCGCTGAATTACGTTTTCGAAATAATTAATTTTATTTTTTCTAAATTTAAAAAAGATTTTTAAGAGTATAAAATACTTCATGACAATAACATATTCAGGAAAATACCTTCCATATGAATTTCATATTTTGTATACCTTCCATAAGAATTCCATACTTTGTATACCTTCCATAAAGAATTCCATATTTTGTATACCTTCCATAAGAATCCCATATTTTGTATACCTTCCATAAGAATTCCATAGGAAAATATCTCCCATAGGAAAATACCTCCCATAGAAAAAAGCCTAGAGGAAGATTTTTTCAGTTTTTCCAATTCTGCATTTACTGTTTTCTATTCCACTTACTTCAGTGATTTCATAAAATTTTTATTCCCTGGATGAAGAGATAATAGCCAATGCTTGTGCTGGTTCCTAATTAAAGTACTATGCGAATCTAGATAATACAGGGTGTACACAAATGAAGTGACACATTTCAAAAATTAATAATAATAATAAAAAAAACTAAAAATGTTGGAGCAACGAATTTTTTTAAAAATGAGAGGGCATCTCAAAATTTTTTTTTCAGATAGGTAACATGCCATTTCGGTGGTCTAGGGGATCGTAAATTACTGGAAACCAAAAATTTGTTTAGAAACATTATCTGAGAAAATATTAAAACTAAAAGAAAAATAAAAGCATGTATTTGTAGGGAATTTTACGCTCTTTAATTTGTCAATTCACATATAGTGTGAAAACTGAAGATTTTTCGTGATATTCAAGAAAAACTGAAAAAAGAAAGCAGAAAACGCGCATCGGCTTCTGCTGATCGGTAGCCATTGCGTATGGAAATCTCTCGCTGTAGCAAATTTAGAACGGCCTACCTATCTGAAAAATAACTTTTTGAGATGCGCTCTTATTTAAAAAAACCGTAGTTCCAACATTTTTAGTTTTTTTATTAATTTTTGAAATGTGTCACTTCATTTCTGCACATCCTGTATTCTGAAAATATAAAATAATGATTTTTCGTCAAAGTGCAACTTTCTTTTGTTATTACAATGAGAACTTGAGCTTTTACTATATAGTTCTTTCGTTATTCATCTCGCAAACTCAAAACGATCGACTGAGAGTGAAAAAATCTTTATAAATATATCTCAGGTATGACCTATAGACCCTATTACTTTTAGTTAGAACAGTGTAAATATTTTTTGTTGTCTCAGATTTTTATTCTTAAAATTCATCTTCATTAATTGATTAACATGTGATAATTGTTTTAATCAATGAATTATTGTTATAGTTTAGCTTATAATTTTCAAACTGTCCCTTTTTTGCTTTTATTCCTAGAAAACTGTATAATTAAAATAAAAAACAACCTCTGTTTCGACGGGAAATTACATTTCGACATGTGTTGCATTCGTATAATGAAGCAATTCAACGGCATTTATAAAATAATGAATCCTCATTTACCAAAATCATAACAATTCAAATTGGATATTAATTAAACATTATAAAATTGTATGAGTGAAAAATATTTTTACAGATGTAAAATGAGTACTCTGCATGCGCTTTATAAGTAGATAAGAAATAACATGAAATGCAATCCTTTCTTAGGATCTAGCATGCTCTGTAAAAAATTTAACACACTAGGATTTACGCCTTATAAGTGTAGATTGTGTCATGATATGTCATAACACTTTTTATAACTTCAAACTTTGAAGGAAGTTATGGCGTTTAAAAAATATAACTTGCTTTTTATGTGGCAAGCTATTAGGTAAATAGATAGAAAGAAAAGATTTCCTACCGAGATCGAAACTTGATACTCCCTTTGCTATTTATAAGTCTGAATTCGTTCCGAAACTGTGCTGTTCTAAAGTATGTACAACTTACTGTGCAAATTTTCTACGCTCTAGTGCAATGACAGGTTAAATTACTTGCGTTCCTTCGGTTTGTGGCTTCGGTTGTTAAGCGCTTACTTTTTCAGAGCTAAGTTACTTCCGATTGACACGCAGGAATTACTCGGGTAATTCTTCAAATCGCTGTTTGTGAGAACTGCTACTTTTGGCGCAAATTCACGGCATTTGGAGATTTTCAACTAGTCCGAAAGAGTTATTTTAAGCTGTTTTGTTTCCATCGGTTCTGTAAATAAGTATTTGTCGATAAATAATTCACATTTATTGAACTCTATCATATTTTCCTTTATTGAATTTTAGTATATTAAATTCATCCAACTTTAAAATAGTTATTAGATTTTTCAACACTGCAAAATAAATATGTTTGTTACGAAAGAATACAAAAAATTGGGTAAAGAAAAAAATATTACATATGGATTAAAAGAAACTCACCGAAAGCAATCGGTTCAAATACTTCTACTTGAAAAATTACTTTTTATTTCTAACATTTTTAATAAACTTTCTGATCATGCTTTGAAGAGTATATCAAAAAAGCAAATGAAATTTCTTAAGAGAAATAGCAATAATGATTTTTAATGACAATTCACAGGAAATTGCAAGAAAATTATTATTGTTATTGGGAAAGCACGGTGGCAGTGAAGTTAATGCAAGTGACGTCCATTCACTTTATAAAAGTAACTGCGCATGATTTCATTTTCCTTCACGTTGTCTTATGCTGAGCTTTGATGTTAAACTCTTTTTGCTAATGCAAGGGATTCCAAAGTAAAATCGGAGAGGTGAACTCATATACATACAAATATTCTTTTAAATATTAATCTATTTAAGTAAAGGAGTTTCCTCAGAACTCCAAAACTGTTGTTTTTTCTGTTTGTGTGTGTGTAAGTGAAAATAATTCATAGTAGAACTGGATAGCTGAGACTTATTGTAATATTTATGTGAGGACGAAAATTAAATTTTTACTCACATAAATTTCACACAACTCCATTTCATTAAAAATTTTAATTTTGAAAAATTTCAGGAATTTCTTTCAAAATTAAAACAAAATAGAAAAACCTTATCCAATTATTTTACATATTTCTTGCTTTCAAGTACACTTTCGGTAAAGCTTCTTTCTAGTAAAGTATTGCATTAATATTTATGAAAGCAGTAAAGCTGTGTCTATTCAACTTTTCTTATGGTCAGATTTTATGTAGTTATAAGTGTGGTGTTTTCATAATTTCATTGCAGCCGGAATCATCACTCTGTTGTAATCCTTTCATAGATTACCCTGCAATTTACATTGAAATAATCACAACAAAAAGAAGGTAAGTTATCAGCTATAAATTGGATTTCAAGCATGTTTGTTTGATAAAGGCAAAATTGAAAGAAAGTCTATATCTTCAGCATTAATTTATTCTTAAAGCAAGATATCTTCACCGCGATTTTCCCTCTAATCACGGATGAATTTTTACTTTTTCTCGTAGAAAGTCACAGGCTAATTTTAATCGTAATTTATATGCAACACTTATGAATAAGTCCAAATACTTTTGCAATTAAACGAATTGAAATTAATATGCAACTCCGCTACGACGTTGCCTCTAAATTGCAATGAATACTTCGGCGCGAAATCTAATATGCCTGAGGCGAGAGGGTTAAGAACACAAATTAATTTTTAACGCACGTTTATTTTCTATTTTCTGTATTCGTATTTAGCTCAGTAATGCTATTTAAAAACCGTACTTAAAACAAAGAAACAAATATATGTCTAATTATTCAACCAGGAAATTTCCTCAATGAAGAATTTTCAGATCTAAATTAAACACGCGTTTTCAAATGCCAACAAAAAATACTGAATAATAGATTTTATTTTACAAGCATAAACATATTTTTGCTCAGCTAAATACAAATGCTTTAATTCAGAGATAATACTCAACTATTTTATTTAAATAGGACGATTATTTTTCATTACAAGTCATTACTCACAAAAGACTAATGACGGCAACCAAGTCTCAACCGCACTAACATACCGCCAACAGAGGAAGCTGAAAACCCAACGCATCTTTGCGCAGATAACATCTTAGATGGTATTTCAGATAACGCGAGATCTTTTTCAGTCGATGCGTACACAGCTTCTAAAATATTTTCCCCATTCGCAACGAAGTCATTTCTTGCATCCTAGGTTCTCTGTCCTCCATAATTAAGCCATTGAAATATTTTCTCTTTCATGATTAAGTATCTTCTTCTTCGTTTCTTCTCTATTTAGAAAACCAAGTGATACTTAGCTGTTGAATTAGTTAGCTGCCTGGAGTTTAATGTCGCAAGAGCCAAAAATGATCATAGTGCGCCAAATATATGATTTGATCTTGGTAATTTGATTTCTTTTTTAATTCACTAGCATAACTAATTGTTATTTACACAAGGACAAAATTTCGCCAAATTTCGAAGCATTCATGAAGTTTTTAATACACTTTAGAAAATCAGAAAGAAATACAACATTCTAATATTCTTATATATATGTACATTGAATCTGGTCATGTGTCAACGCCCCTTCACTGGTACTGAGTGGAAGTTTCGAGGATGCTATGGCTGCTCAGATGTTTGTCCCTTTTTGAAATGACGAATGTCTTCACTAATAACTCTCATGGTATGGGCGGTAATCTAACATCAATTAAATTTTTTTGAAGATATTTAAAATTAAAAATGTATCGAACTTCTCATCTTGTCGCGAAAATGAACTCATCCTTTTTTTAATGCGCTGTATTAGCATTCAATTCAGAGCAGTAGTGTAATATGTAACTTCTAACTACACAATTGATAATCTTCACGCATGCATAATCTTTATCTAAACGATTTTTTTGTCAGACATAATAACACGACAGACAGTGTATGATTTTTTGGTTTCAACAAGGAAAGATCGCGATATAGTTGTTTTCTCTTGTTTTAGTTAATTTTTTTTAAATCCATTTACTCAAATTCAACCACACCTTCAGCTGAACGTGAAAAGAAGGACAGGTCACACTTTTATCTAGCAATAATAACTACATTTTCATAGTTTTGTTGCAATTTCTATTCAGTACATATGAATTTTAATAATTAATATGCATGAAGTTGAAAAATTAATCATCAACCTCTATTTTAGTGTAGATGCTCTTTTAGAAAAATCTAAAACTTTCTTGAACTTCCTATACGTTAGCATTTATCAATTTCATTATTTTTACTACATTTTACATCTTATTTTTTAAAAAAATTTTAAAAAAAGCATCAAATATTACAAAAATAAACCCTTTCCTATTAATTGTGGGTATAATGAATGATCGAACTATTTTCATTCACTGGAAGAGAGCTTACAATAAATATTCGAAATATATTTTTGAAATGTTTTTAAATTAAATTTATCATTGAATAAGATATTAACAATACATCTGTCTAATATTGATCGCGGGCAGTTTAAATGATGAAACTGTGCTCCACTAATTGAGAGCGAGAAATACATAACACAGC
Source organism: Araneus ventricosus (assembly GCA_013235015.1). Classification (NCBI taxonomy): domain Eukaryota; kingdom Metazoa; phylum Arthropoda; class Arachnida; order Araneae; family Araneidae; genus Araneus; species Araneus ventricosus. The sequence continues at coordinate 54,328 of BGPR01006860.1, forward strand.
AGACGCACATTTAGTATGTTAGCTAAAGTAAACTTTATTATTGAGATCAAATTTTATTTTCTTCAAACTTCATTTATAACTGCTCTTACACTTTTAAATTCTTGAAGCATGATTTTTCAAAAGGAAATAATAATAATAATAATAATTCTGAAAGCTCTTAAATTTCGGGTCATCCCATCTTTTATCTTTCACCCTATTATATGCACCACAAAAACTCAACAAGAAAATCCTCAACTATCCGAGCATGGGCTTTTCGAGTGCTTTGCACCAGAAAAGCTTTAAACCAGTGCTAAGCATATAATGGCCAGTGCCTTCCCAATTTTTAAACGAAATCTCTGTCCTCTACAATCTTTAAAGTAGATTTTTTAAAAAGAGTGGTCTTTGAGCTCTTAAACATTAGATTCTTCCTCCTATTCTCCTCTTTTTTTCCCCCTCATGTTCCAGTAAAGTGCAAAAATGACCCGAAAACGAAATAATTTTTTTTAAAGAAACAGGAGTGGAAAAAAAAGGCAAACCTCCTCGCCCTCTTATAATTCCCGTTCACAAGGCAGCTATTAATTCAAAGTTAATCTGGGGGTTGGCAAATCCTGGTACACACAAGCGGCCGCCCTCCCTTCATTAAAAGTGATCGTCTGTCCCGGGGTGGCTGCCAATAATTGGACTGGACGCGAAGAAACCCGATGCTGTCCTTCCCCCTAATCCTGAAACCTCTCCCCTGGGATCGAGTGCAGCGTTGGTAATAGCCACTATTTTTCACTTGATCCCCGGTAAAGTGTCAGGATGAATCGGATCCATTGTCCAAATGAGATCCTCCGAAGCATAATACCCGTGTAACGCGAACACCACCACCAAAGCTGTTTTATAAATGCACTAAAAAGGAGGGACCCTCCAGTTTGCCCAATTTCGATGGAATGGTTCTGCGTTTTTTTTGTCTTTATTTTTTTTCGCTCGCTTTTTGTCGAATAGGCTCTATTATTTGGAAGTGGCGCCGTTTATTTTTGCCGGACTCACTCTTACTGTTTCTGCTAATACTTATATTATTGACTTACGACTCTCTTTAAATTGTTAGCGAGATTAAAATGGTTGCTTTAGTAAAAGAGGGGGTTGTGAGTTGTGGAGATAGGCAAATATCAAGAGATATGTTTTGGATTTTAATTGAAGAATCTACGCGAATTCAGGATTCGGGTGCGTTTAATCGAATAATATATATTTAAGAGAAGATCGGCCAATAAAAAAAAATTCAGTTTAGAATGTTTTATAGATGAGGAAACTGTTTAAAAATCTTAAACAAGAAAATAAAATAACTTGTGCAACATTTAAGCCAAGATAACTTCTAATATTTTTGTTCCGGTGAAGCTCTTGAAATGCCAAAATAATTGCAATACTGAGGCAAATAGAATAGTTTCATTTTTTTTTAATTTAAAAAAAGAAAAAATGACAAAACTCGACTATCATATGGTTTACCCTCCACAAATTATAAGTACTACCAATTACAAATAAATTTCCTTTGAATAGGTTTCCAAAAACAAAGCAATTACATTATTAATGAGCCATTAAATATAGATTTATATTACTGCTACAAAAGTCAGATTTCATACTTTGCCCATAATGGCGTTTTTTTTTTTGTTGTTACGTATGAAACGTTGCGATCGAATAAATCGGAATTTAGTTTTCGATCTTTTTTCCTTTTTTCTCTCCTTACTTTTTCAAAAGATGTTTGTCGCATATGTTCCTTCGTCGTATCCATCATTATTTTCTCATTGTCGTTGTGGCTAACAAGATTTTCCATTTATTTATGCATGCAGACAGTATTTTTGGGATCTTATTTATTTCCCTTTAATGAAGTCAATTCATGCTCGTGTGATGCAACAATGAGCAAATTCAGATTAGGCAAATGCGCTGCGCCGATTTGATTTTGAAATTCCATTGCGCATCTTTCAGGAGAAAAATAAAGGACATGCCGTCGAAGCACTGTTTGAGACAACGTGCAGTTGGTATTAGATTGCATGTGCAATTGTGTTTGTCATGTGACTCTGAGGTCACGTGATTTGACTCCTTAGCTGAATTTCGTACTCAAGGAATTTAATTATAAAATTGCATAAACAATACTAAAATTGTTTTATGGCGAGAGTAACTTAAAAATTAGATCAAAAGCCAAATGTGTAGAATCGTTTTCAATTTGAAATTTAGGAAGTGAAAGTTATAAATGCACTTTAATCTTTCTATTCTGTTTGTAAGAAATATCACTCCATGTTAAAATTTATAAGTGAGGAATTTTAATGAAAGCTTTAATTTATTTAATTTCTTTCATCTCGCAATATTAAAAAAATAAATGGAATGCTTTGGCTCGTTTTTTTGGTTTTAAAAATTGCCTACACATGGGAACGTCTTCTTAACACGTAAGTCAGTTGTTCAGGAATTACATTTTTACACAATTTTCAGTTAATTTATAGGAGTAATTTCAAACGCCCTTTTATTGAACACTGATTATTCAAGAATTATACATAAAAATACAAGGTCCCTTTATTTAAGCAGTTACTTTTATGATTTTTTCAACAGTTTGAGCTTAAAATTAATTGTTTTCGAAATTTGTCCTGTTTTATTTTGTCAGTAATGATATTTTCATCTTCTAATTTTTTCAGCACATTAATCATTTTTTTTACTTCAAAAGTATCTTCATTCGGTGTATTTTACAATTTGTTTATTATGTAGGTTTTAATGCTTAGGATTGTGTGTGTGCGTGTATATATTTTTCTAAAATTTAAAGTTTTTTGAAGATCTGGATTTTAACGATTTTTTGCTTGCTCATATTCGAAGTAGTACATAGTTCATCCATGTGCCTGTGAAAACGACAACTCAACAACACAAAGAGTTAAATGAATGATATTTGGCATATGTTTTCATCACCAGAATTTTAGATTTAATTCAAATTTTTAGCCAAATTTATCAAAGGGGTGACTGTTTGTCGATTTACCTGTTCGTTCGTTTGTAGGAGCGATAACTCGAAAACGCTACAAGCCAGATTGCTGGATTTTCGTATATGATCTAAACAAAAAAATTGTTGATCTGTGCTCTAATTTTAGATTATATTCGTCAAACGATATTACTATCCGATCGTTTGTATGTAAGTACTATAACTAAAAAACGCGACAAGTTAGACAAATTAAATTTGGAATGTTGTCTTGGTACCGAAAATGTAGATCCATATCAAATTTTGAACCCACTCGGTCAAAGTGTAGAGGTCCAACATGCATTCTTGATTCTGTTCATTTTACTGGGGAGCTATACACAAAACGCGCTGAGTTTCAATTTTGAATTTATAAAATTCACGTAAATTAGAAATCGTTAGATGAAACTTTAGTTTCTTCTTCACATTTCCATTTACCCTTTTGATTAAACTGTCTAAAAGAAATCAGGTAGAAATGTAAACAGAAAAACGCCCACCAAACCAATCTTATTTATCGACAGAATTTTTCCCCACATTATAGAGACTATAAACTTTGTATCTGTTTGCTAGCATTTACATTTCTTTCTTATCACTTTTGTTTATTTATTTTTACTTTTCAATTTTTGGAATTTAATTTTTTTTCCTCAATTATATTTGGATCAGACCCTTTTGCTTTGTCACCTGTGCGAAATTTCTGTGTTCTATGTATTTTGTGTATTTGTGTGCTTTTATATGATTTTTGAATGCTTTATTCTCTTTTAATTTTTCCCCACCTTGTACAGCTTTTACTCCATTTCTCGTTATTATACATTTTTTTTGTGTATATGTGACCAGTTATTTGGCATCTTTTTAAAATTTTAATATGTTTCGGTATCTATTCCCCTTGTTTATTCACTTCATTGCTTAATACCATTCATATGTTCGTATGGATGTGACCAATTTATTGTATATTTGTTTCTTTTTTTCTTCCCCTTTTTCTGTTTGGAATTTGCATTTGTATCATTTAATTTGAAGCTTCTGTCATTCTTTTTGAGTATTTTACTTACTTCTGTAAGCCTTGTGTTGTACTTGTTGGTGCACAAGGAATTTTTTTTCTCAAGAAATCGCACCCCCTCCCCCAATCTGTCGAGTTGAGTTGCAAACCAAAGAAGTAGATCTGCAACTCAATTCTTGATTGGTTCATTCATATCATGATATTATTCCAGAAGTGGGAATATTTTCTTTTATGCAAATTTGCTGTATAAGTGTATATATCAGAATTCGAGTGATGTATGTTATTCTCTTCCGATGACACACCGATAGATCTGAGGTGTGCTTCATACTGATGTTTCTTTCATGTAACTCAAGTTGGGTTAGATTCTATTTTTAAATGATTCAATAAATTATTGATTAGTTTTGAAAAAAGTTTTGACTGCTCATTAATATCACCGTGAACTGCTTCCAAGCTCTCCAATTCCAACATTTTGCTCTTAAAGTGAACACAAAAACCTTTGTTAGTTTCGATTAGCAATTTTTATATTTACCACATGACGTAAAAAATGTTAATCGCAACTCCGAAAGGTTTTGGTGTTCATTTTAAGAACAAAATTTACGTGAATTTTATAAATTCATATCTGCAACGCGTTGAACTTTGTAATTACAGGCTACCTCGACTTACTATGGAGTTCCGTTCCTACTGAAAAGCCGTAAGTCAGATCTATATTTTTCAATACTATTTTCATCCTAACGAGTTATAAAAATGCACATAAAAAGCGAAAATTCAATGCATATGTTATAATTATTACATATAATGTAAAAACATACTATGTACTCTATTATGTATACTGTAAAAAAATACAACCTGGAATTATTTTTTATTTTGATAGATGAAATTTATTTTTTTGTGTTCGAAAGTTGAGGAGAAAGCGTATATAAGAATATCAAAGGGAGAACATTCCTACTGATTAAGATTGTTAAATGTAACTTTTTTTCCATCTTCGGATAGCGTTGGTCACATAAAAGATACTTTTTCAAAATTTCTAGTTGTTTTATCATTCTTGATTTCTTGTCAACGACTTTAAGACTCAATGTAAAACATATGTCTTAATATCATCTAAAACTATCACAGGCGTTCGACGTTTTTCTCATTCTTGTCCCAACTCATAAGCAGTGGAGTCATTTCATGCTCAATTGATCCATGTCGCTTATTTAGTTTGGAATCATTGTGCATTTCGCAAAAAGCAAAAGGATGTGATTTTACAGTTTAATGTAAAACAACGTGTAGTTACACATTAGATTATATGCAAAATTACGTTTGTCATGTGTCTGTGATGCCACATGAATTGATTCGATGGTTGAGACACATCCGGAAAAAAATTTTCGAAAGGAAAATTTTAAACTAACTTGAATAATAAATGCACGCTAATAGAGCAAATTTTATGTTACATCACTGTATCTCTCTATATGTAAAAGTCAATGTTTGAGTGTGTGTGCGTGCGATGTTTAGATGTAAAATATTGTATTTACAGCCCTGAAATTTGGCAGTACTAATGGTGATTCAATGCACCTCGAAGCCCTATTTTTAAAATTCAATCTAGAAACTTTTTTATTTAATATTTTGTGGTATTTTGAGTGATTTTTCATACTCATTTCTCCATTTCATTTTTTTCTAATAATCGTATCAAGAGAATAGATACAGTATAAGAAAAAACAAACAATTTCCGTTCTAATGAAGTTTATTTTAAAAATCTAAAAGTTTGATTTAAACGAAAAAGTTGCCACACAATATTTTCTTTAATTTTAATAAATTTTTAAAAATATTTTTTAGTATAATTTACAACAATACCTTTCATTGTTGCAACGCAGTTCAAACCGTTTTCATTGTTTAAACAAATAAATTGCGTGTTTCTCTCTCATTGTTGAAAGCTGAGTTATCATCCTAATACATTTTGCTTTCGTATTTTATTTCACAAAAATTTTGTGTAATCTGTAAACTAAGCTCTCCGAAAATTTTTTACTTAATGTTTTGAGTCGTTTTGGGTGATTTTTCGCACGTTTTTGGCCGATCCATGGGAAATAATTATCATAGAAAACCAATCGATGCACCATTAGATAGAGCGATCAATTATAGTTTTAATGATTTTCCGTTTCACGAGCGACACCGCACAGTGATTCATCTAAGCGACCACTTTGAAAATAGCCCGTGAGTCTACTTCACGACAGAAAATTCTGCTTACATGCCCAAGCACCTGAGGAAGCAAAACTCACATCTTTATTCAGACTTTGCACCCAAGATGAGTTTGCACGTACCCTATTGCACAATGAAGTACCCAAGTACTACACTTTGAACAATGGAAACAAGACATGGTAATATCGAAAACAAGGGCAGGTTTACTGGAAGAAGCAGAAATAAGATCGTTTTCAAAACTTTATTTTATGTCATTCTGTGCTTTTTTTTATTTTGAAGTCATTATGCCACAGGCAACTCCGTGCGATTACTGCTAATATAGATAAAAAAATAAACAGAACATTGAAAGTAATATCATGAAAAGAAGAGCACAATTAATTGATTTTTGATGAGAGTGCTTACATTTCAGTTAAAACAGATAAACGGGGGATTAGGACATGGCTTTTCATTTGACTAAGACGAGTTTTCAGCCCTATTTAAACAAGGATATTTATGCTCTAATGATAATAAAGCTAATAATATAAGTTTTAATATGGTATTAAATTGGTTTATCAGTGCGTGGAAACTATCAGGACTATCGAATTAAACTTGAATAAAAATCCTTTGTATCTTTCTGTCGAAATAATATTTAATTTTACGTTGTATTTACTTTTATAGAAACGATAAATGTATTGTAAACTCGCATAATTTCATTTTCCTTTCCCAAAGCATTATTTTCTAAATAATGCGTCCAATCTCTAAATCACAATAAGTTGATTTTATCAATTGATAATGGGCTAAATCTGTATCAGACACCGGAATACAGCAATTTTCGCATGATTTTTGAAGCCATTTCTTCAAAGTGGTTTCAAGCTTTTCTGTCAAGAAATTTTGATTCACTTTTGAAAGGTTTCTGTTTCTCGCTTTCGAAAAGGAGAAGCATTTTATCGAATATTCAAATAAGAAGAATGTCTAGTTTAGCGTCAAGCGGAATTGATTAGTAATATTCTTCGCATTTACGGAAAAAGCGTGATAGGAAATAATGCTTCAAAGGATCAAATTTTCTATCAGTTTAGGGCAGGCTTTTAAGCTTTGAGAGTGAGCTTGCTTATTTCAATTTCCCTTTCAATCTTCCGAATTGTGAGAGGACAATTTTGTATTTCAATGCTTTATGATAGCTGCCGAAGGGATTCTCCCTCGGAATTCTTTTCCAAGATTCATTTTAACCCAATTGAAATTCCTGAAACTGCGTATGAATATGAAATACTCAGAAGCTGCTCTATGAGATTGAAAATGCAGTGCATTTGAAAGTAATTTGTTAAAATCGAGGTAAAATCTTTAAAAGTAAAGTGGTAAAAAATTAGGGATAAATATAATTATTATAAGAAACTTTCATAAGGATAGTTAACCTAAATTATGATCAAACCGAAACTTGTTTTGAATTTTTAGAATAGAATGAGAAATTAAATTTATTCTATTAAGGACGAGAACGCTTTAAAGTAATTTAAGGAATTATTGCAGAATATTTTTTTAAAAATTTTTTATTAAAAAAAGAAAGACTTACATTTAAGGGAAAATGCGTGAAAATGAGTAAAAATATAATTTTTCAAAATTACTATGCTTAACTATAGCGGTAAGTATAGGGAAAAATTATATTATAGTGTAAGGATGCATTTTTTTTGTATAAAATTATGATCAGAATGTTAGACTTTCAAAGCAAATGTCAATTTTTAGCCTTACTGTTTTAATATGAATATATTTTATTAATGATTATTAAGCAAATTCCTTATAAAACTGTGTCTCATAACTTCTTAATGATTGCAAAAAAATCCCCGCAGAATTTCGATAACAATCTGTCTGTCATCTCATACTTTTCACTTCTCTTTTCTTTAAGCTTCATTTCTAAAAATCTTTAAATGCAGCAAAATGTACCCATCCTAGGTCTTCATTGCACAATGTACAAAAAAGGAACGCTTTGAAGTTCGTTTTTTAATGCTAATTTAAATTTACGTTTTTAAGAAGATTGTAAATTAAATATTGTTAAATACTATGATGATTTGATAGTTTCTTAGGATTTGTATTATGTGAAAGAACTACATATTACACTATTGCATTGATATGGACAACATTCAGGCCAGCCATTTGTGACATCTTTGATTTAGTAGGGTGAAAGTAATAGTAGGGAATAAATTACTGTTTTCATAAAGTTCTGATTCACTGATTTTAGAGACCATCACAACGGCAGGTTTGTTTCCTAACTTTTTAAATCTTTCATGTAAAACGAAATAGTGATTTTTTTCTTTGAAGACCAGGTGCAATCAAAATATTATTATACTGACCATTAGCGACCAAACCCTTAATTGGGTTTACAGCGTGCGAACAATAAGTTAATCTCTCTGACCCCAGATGTTATTCAATGCGTGAAACACGCTAATTAAAATTAGCAATAATTATTTATAGTTGATTTGGAATAAGTCCGTCCAACTGTTGCTTTATAAGTCCTTTATAAAGTTGATGCGAAAATATCATCTTAACAATACTTGGAGGTGGTTTTTAAATGAAAATTTAAATTATTATATACAGAGATATTACTTCAAACATTCAAAAGGTTTCATTCTTTTGAACTAGCACTTATTCTCTCGTCACAAAAGCATGAAATTATTTGATCGGAAAAATTCTTATGTCCTTTATATATCATCTTCAAATAAGAGACTTTGCTTCATCTATGAGAAATACTAACAACTTAATATCCTGAAAGTCTAGTGAAGATATATTTGTATCGAATCCAAATGGTGTTTCATTGGATCAATGACTCTAAACCTAACGAGCACCTATTTAGGAGAACTTTTAAACATTTCTTGAACGTATAGAAAAGAAACGAAAACATATTCCATTTTGAGTGTCTAGCACTACAGTGATAGGATTAACAACATTTGAAGTGATTAATCTTGAAATTCTGGTTCATATTATCTTTTTCAAGTGTTTAAAGGAGTTTATTTAGGTATTTTACGAACCGAAATAAATATCTGTCGTTTATCCATAATGCTTGAAAAAGAATGAAATCCTACTAAAACATTTGCTTCGGTTTTTGACATCAAAGTTGCCCTTTGTTCTTACAATGGTTCAAGAGTTCTGCGCGCTTACCCGTACGATAATCTGTCTTTTAGAAAATAACCCTTTAAGTACGATAATGCCCTGAAGACGCTATAAAAGAAGATCCATGGACTTCTAACCTTTCAACCCCAAAATCTTTTTCCGACAGCCCAAAAAATCTCTCTTCCGCCACATCCATCTTAAAATCTTAACCGTGACAATGCACGTTTGTTTCTACTCTATATTCGACCCTCTTTTACGCTTCTAAACTTCGATAACGGCCTTAAATCGCGTCAACTTTTGTCAGATCGTCGATGTGGCCACCTTAATATGAGTTAAACTGCCTCGTGAAAGCTTTGTTGTGCTTTTGCTTTCAGTCCCTTATCCCGTTTTTCCCCTTCATTCGTTCTTTTTTCTTTTTTACCTTGTAGGGGAAAAGGATATCACTTTGGCGTTCTTTCTTATCTTTTTTTTCTTATTTTTTTCTATCGAATTCCCCACACCGATTTTCTTTTCTCCTCTCTTTCCTTTACTTTTTTCTTTCCTGCAGCACACATATAAAGTTCACTCCATCTCTTCGCCAATCACCGGGGCCGGATTTCGGTGACGTCACCCGTGTGGACGTCCAGCTAACCTAGATTGTCCCCGGAGAGGTGTGAAAAGAAAAGGACTAGGATAGGAGACAAATCTGAATGGAAGGAGTGGGGCTCGCTCCCCCCTTTCGGCTCGCCGGAAAAAAAATAAAGGGGTGGGTGTGCAATCCTCCGGAATAGGGTCGAAGCCGCAACCGCGGCGGAAAAAAAATCCTCATACACCCTCGAATCCGTCTTTCCGGAAATTGTAGAGTTGCTGTAGGATCCGTAAGAGATGAAGATACAAGTAGAACAGGAAGCAAGCAAAAGCCCCCCACCCCCCTTTCCGAGTCGATACAAGGGCACGAGAACGCGAAATATATATGTCGTAGGAGGGCAGATATATCTCGCATCAGATACGTCGGCTCGAATAATCGAGGTGATGAATAGATATCACAGCCCAATTGGCCATTCCTACAAGGCACCATGCCTCGCAATCTGACACGGACAGTGCTTCCAGAATGATTGGCTCGCCGTTCATGTTTTTTTTATCGCCTCCCTTTTTTTAGCGTTCCTCCCCCAGTGTCTTCCCCCTCAGCTGCAGCAGTATCTAACCCTCTACCAGAAACCGTCTCCGTTTCTTTCTGATGCATAGTGTCGCTCTCTCATTTCCACGGCGCGGCTTCTCTATAACCCCAGTAATTTAACGCAATTTGTCACCAAAACCCCTTTTGGAAGGGCATAAGCAGAACAAGCGGAGAGCGGCCATTAATTGGATCCAGCGCTGCTCTGTAATTTTAAAATCAAATATGCGGGACCTTTAGATGGAGCACGGTAATGGAGTTAAAAGTGCGCATCCGACGGAAAAGAGATTTCGATACGAAAAAGATAGCCTCCCCCCGGCCCCTTAGATCCCCCGACTCTACCTTCGGATTTTAGATAGACGTTTCTCTCTTAACTTTGGGAATATATCGCCAAAAGAAAGTCAGTTTCCTTTTATTATACAGTTTTATTTTTACTTTATAATGCGAGATTTCTTTGCAAGGTGCTGCTGCTCTCTTTCTTTCTCTCTTTCAATTTCTTTTTTAGATTTTTTTATTTTCTAGGATTTTTTTATCAGAAAGTCCGGGAAGCGAACAAAGGACGGAATTAGACAAAATTGAACGAGGGGTGAAAGTAGTAAGAGGGGGGAGGGAGTGTTTAAAGCTTTACTCGGTTGGGTAGGCAGAAATAGCAGCCAATTAGAAAAAAAATAAAGGAAAAAATGGAATAAGGTTTCGGATTTTTGAAGAAAATGGTTGCCTAATAAAGTTTATACTTTGAAATTTTATCCAACTAGAAAAATAATTTTAGAAGGTCTGCACCGAGTCGTTTCTTTTGCATTAGCGAGAATAATTTTATCATTAGCAGAGGGTATGAATTCACGCTGATGGTTACGTAAAAGCTTTTGTTTTATCTAAGGTAAAAATTAGTAAAATCATTATGTCAAAAGTTGGGGTAGAAAATGATGATTAAAATAATTCTTTTTTTTTATTTCGAGAAGATAATTATGTGTTAAAATGAAATTTCATCAAAAGTCAAGAGCTTACTTTATAATTTGAAGTAATAAATTAAAAAATAAGTTTCCTAACCTGCTTTTAATTAAAAATATTTTATATAATAGAAATATTAAATTCCGTTTCACTTATCTATTTTTTCTCAGTAATTAAACAGATGCGGTTTGACTCTGTATTTACACATATTTATGACTAAGTCTGTAGTTGAGAAATAAATCTATGATTCTATATTCATGAATTTGCAAAACTATTACAATATCATATGTATCACAAGCAGTTTGCCATGCTATGAATCCTAGTTGGTTTGGGTTTGATTCCTGTACCTGCAATTGAAAAAAAATCATCATATATTTTTTAAATCGAAATTGGTAACATTGTTTAATATCTGGGTACTATTAAATTTATCTAACTCTTGAAGCTTCCCAGAACAGAACATAATATAGAAGCTTATCTAATTTCAGGCAACATCATTTTTTATGTAATGATCTTTTTCAGGGCGAAATGAAAATCTATGCCTACTATTTTACGAATATTTTACTGAGAAATGGATTAAATTAACGTCTATTGATTGCTTGTTTTACTTTCTAAGAATTATTATGTTAGTATAGCATCAAAAAGTTTTTCACAGTAAGCTGAAAAATAGTTTTGGAAGAAATTTATTAATAAGTTAGCACTAGTAATAGTAAAAAAATTATTAACATGCTCACATAAAAAAATCCCGGTTATCTGGTGTATTTGACAGAAAATATAATAGAAACATTTTTTAATCTTATCATGGGTCAATTTTATTCACTTTTTTCGGCTTTTATTTTTTTAAAAAAAGGGAGGAGGGCAGGGAACTTCCGAGTTTGCTTCGTTATTACAAGAAAGTGGCGAAGATTTGTTTTCTTCGAGAAATTTAACAAAAATGATCTTCGAATCCGTACTTGTGGAAAAAAGAAAAATAAATGTAACCATCTTGAAAAAAATCCAGCTACATTGTAAAAAATATCGAAATTAACAAGGGAAAGGTAAAACACTGAGAACAGATAGAAATGAATTCTCTATGTTTCGATAAAAAATGGGTTACATCCTTGGTATATTATCCGAATTAGAGAGAATGTTACGTAAGGCGGAATTCTGGGACATTGAACTGAAACTTTTCTCTGAATTTCTGTTCGAAAGCTGGTTAAAAACCACTTTTCCATACAGTAAAAACTTCTATTAACTGTCACTCGCTTAATTATCAGTTTTGTGTTATCCGTCATCATCTAAAAAATACCAGCAAAGAAACAGAAATCTTTAAAATTGTCCAGGAATCACTTATACATCCTACTGTATAAAGCTGGAAGTGACTTATCCTCGGTGGTGGAGGAGTTGACATTGTTCTGGCGAGCCACCCATCACTAACCAGCCGCTATTGTACTATTGTATTGCAATACATTTACGCACATTACTACTCTTTTATTAAAGTTTATATTGATCGTATTGTAACACTAAATAAAATATGTTTGTATTATTCACTTTTAAAGGATTTTATTTACATTTTCGTCCAAAGCCAGCAGTGAAGTCAGGTTACTGTACATATGTATTAAGAGATATTTGTTATCCGTTTATTCGGTTATCCGTCGCAGCCCTGGTCCGGATGATGACGGTTAATCAAAGTTTTACTGTACATTTGAGTTTTCTCTGATAATTAAAATGGAATATTTTTTCTAAAGGTTGGAAACTGCTTTGGAATCTTCTTCAAAATAACTCACAAGCTATCTTCTTTGCACCATTATACATTTTTTCATAAGTAGGATGGATTTGGGATGTTTAGAGTACGTTTTTGTGTTGAGACTTCTCGTCACAGAAAAGCAGTTAAATTATAAGAAAAACATGATTTATTAATCATACTGATTAAAATATCAGTTATTTTACATGTGGGAAATCTGTGTTGTAATTTTTATTTCCACTACAAATTGATTAAATATTAAATTGGTCAAAGAAAATTAAACTTTCATTAATAGTCCATTTTCCTCAAGCCCAGATAGTTATTCCCAATACTGTTAGATATTATGTATTATGATATTGTAAATATTATGCAATATTGCGAATATTGTTTCAATACTATGCAATATAGTAAAATACCTGTGCTAATTTGGGTGTTATGCAATGAAAACGATCCAACAAGAATACCCAAAATTAATTTTGTTTTCAGAAACTTGATCTTATTATTGCTTCTGCTATCACGAGAATAGAAGAAAAAAAAATTTAACAGAAATCATGATAATTATATCTTAAATACATATAATTTAATTTTATCTACATGTATTTAGGCATTTAAAAATTTGAAAAATAATGCTTTTAAATAAATTAGTCAAGTTCCACAAAATCCAATTTTAATTTTTCCTAAAATGTCCAATTCGGATGAATTTCATGTTATTAAATGTACTTTTAAAATTAAAATGGATTACTTTATCGATCTTCATGATTTTTTTCTGTGTTTTGTTATGTGAAAAAGGAATTTTATAAATGTCTTACATTTCGTTTCGTGAGCTGAATCTCAAATCTTTAGCTTGGAATACATTTTTGAGCCTAAAGTTAATAATTTAAAAAATATATATTATTGAATTTTTCTTTTACTTCCTTAGTTTTTATGCATATTTTTATCCAAATAAATTTATTTTTGATTCAAATACTAATTGAAATCTAAAAGAATTGATTAGATTCAACTCTGAATGCTCCTTTATAGGTCATATTGAATAACTTTATTGAAATTTATGTTGGTTCTCTAAATTGCACAAAAGCTATACTTTTATTGTTACAGGGGCTTATATTTTACATCGAGAAATATGAGCCATGAATAAGGCATACTTGTATGCTTAAATAATACATAGTTTGGATAAGAATGTTCGGTATTTGACACTTCCCCATACATTCTTCTCATGACTTCCCATCAGAAAGAAAACGTGTCAAAAGTTTTTTAAAAATGTATGAAGCCACAGAATTTTGAAGATATAACTTGAGCTAAAGCAAGAGGAGGAATACCGTAGTACATGTTTTGATTCGAGTTTGCGATTTCGACTACAATCTGGATAAAGGAGAAGGTAATATTTACCTCGTAGAATTAATTCAAACAATTCACACAAAATCGCAATAAAGTAAAGAAAGGAAAACGGCATTCAATAATTCTAAAATAAAACAATGTTTTTGTAGTAAGATATGTATCTATATTTATTCAATGATAATAAAATTTATTCATATGAATTGTTTGTTTCTATGCTGCCGCAATTAAAAATAATACATCATCATGTGTTCTTTACTCCATGAAATATAAATGTTTGAATACAAATTATCGTTTAACCCTATAAGCATCCGAACCAGCTTTTTCAGTTTTCCATATTCAGTTCATAACCATATAATTAATGATTTTGTACATAATTTCTTACAATTCCACGGATAAAATATTCATAAGAATTGAAGATCTGATTGGATAAACATGCTAAGTGACATATTTGAAAAAATTGAGATAATTGGCAAAAGAACATGTTTAAGTCTAGTTTAAATATAGGAAGTTCAGTTAATCTGTAAAGTAAAAAAATAAAGAAGTTTTCAGTGGATGAACATGTTAAGTGCACGGTCTCTTGCTGTTTCGTGGTGGAAGAACATGCTAAGGGCATTTAACATCTTCTTTCATCAGAAACCTGTTCTGATCATTTGAGACTTTACATTCCCATTGATGAGAATACTGCTCAATTTCCTCAAAACTTAAGTACTATCTTGTGATCTTTTATTGCTGCCCTAAAATTTAATTTGCTTACTTTTTCTTCTTCAGCTTGTACTGAAAGTATGTGCAGTTTTATGTTTCTACAATTTTGTTGATCATTATTATGCCTATTTTGTAGAACTAATACTAGAACAAAGTAAATACCAGAAAAGATTAAAAATTTTAAGAAAAGAAAAAAACTTCCTTTTCTTAAAAAAAGATATATTTTTTTTATGGATCATTAAAAAATTTTAAAAAGAAGAAGAAAATCAAAACATTAACACTCTTATTTTTATTTTTTCCCAAACTTACATATTATTTTGTGGTATTTTTTTGCGTTTGTGTGCCATTTCAAAATCCAATTTGCTTGATTTTTCTTGTTCAACTTGTGATGAAAATATATAGAGTTTTATAGTTATACAATTTTGCCAAATCATTATTATCCGTATGTATTTAATCTACCATTATTACGTAGATACAGAATGGAACATGCACTTAACATGTTCTTCCACGACTAAGCAAAAAAAGTTTTTTGATGCGTGAATGAAAGAACATGTTAAGTGCACTGAGAAAAAAATTCTGGCAGAAAAACCATATTTGTATGGTAATGGCATTTCTGGTAATAAAACCAGAATTCTGGTGATAATTAACAAAATTTACGGTATTTAAATCATTTATTTAATAATCTTACTGTTCGTTCTGGTAACGGTTTACGAGAATTTCTGGTTTTCGAAATTATGGCTCTTTTTACCAACATGTTTAGTAAAATTACAACGCTGAAAAGTTAATTTATCAGCAAAAACGGTTTTCATACCATATACTTCGTTTTTTTACGAGAATCACGATAAAATTACCAGATTATTCCTCAGAAAGTATCGTTCATTTTACCATATGTCTGGTAATTTGACCATGTTCAAACCTCTGGCACCTACCAAATACAATGGTATTAGTGAATTCATTTTTTTTATCATGCCAGATGTTAAATCTCACCTCTTCATATAACTTCATTTCGAAACTTTCATCACTAAGTGAAACTGAACCCACTAAACAGATACATAAAACAGACGCCACTATGGATTGATCCATCCGGGTATAGAATCGTTTCACACTTCAAACCTTCATCAATGTCCTTATTTTGAGTGATTTATTGGTATACTTGAGGAAGAACTTTAACTACTTCCATCCAACAAAGTGCCGCCGCATCTTTCTGTGTTCGCTCGGCCATGTTTAGCATGACGGGACATTCTCGCATTGGCGGTATTTGGATTAAAAAGCTAAAGGAGCACTGGAGAACTGGTACAGGAGTTCACTGGTAAGTACTAAATTTTATTTTGAATTCATTTTTCGGTATTGTTGAATTAAGTATATATCTATTTAAATTATTTGTGAGTATGTATTTAAATAAAATTTCTCATTTATTGAAAGTTAAAAATTTGTCAGCTGAGTAAATTGAATGTCGAAGAAAGAAAAAAAAATAAATATATGCATATATATGTTCACAAGAATACTTTATTTGTAGTTTCTTTTCATGTCACTCGTATTAAACTTTTTTTTTTGTTTATGCCGAGTCGGTGGCCTTCGACCCCCATTACATTTGAATTTATAAATTAAACGTAAAAATCTTTAAATAATTAGCAAATTTCTTAGCTCATTTTCATAGCTGTTTTTACGATGTGAAAAAAATGGAAATATTTTGTTCACTTCCTTAATGCATTTAATGTATTCTTCATCGATGTTCTACCAATAATTTAATATTTAATTGCCGTTTATTTTTAAATACCTTTTCCTCATAAGTCAATTAAGTTTAAGTTCGTTTTGCTACCATTTCCTGAAATAAAATGTCGAAATTTTACTTTTTTTAAAAATTAAGATTATGAATACTAGGTTATTAAACAATTATTACAAACGTATGAAGATATGTTTAATTTTATTTTCATGTGTATGGTGAAAAGGAATGCGTCAAATTTATTCAATTTGCAATAGTTTTTTTGTTACATCAGATAATGGTAAAAGCAAAAATTAAATAATTTGATATTTTATGTATCATCATTTTTAAAAGACAGACTTTTATTCACTATGAGCTTTGTATTCTAAAATATATTTACATTGCTGCAATGTTTTTTCCTTTTTTTTTATCTCCATACTCATTACCGAAAACTTCTATTAATGGTTGTCAGTTTTAATATAGGGAATATTTGATCAGCTTGTATTTTGATTTATTAGTATTTTAATAGTAGTGTGATCCAGTTTTGGCCACTGCACCAGTTTTGGCCACATTGGATATGTTTTTCCAATAATTAAACCAGTAATTTCAAATCAACTAATAAGAAGCATTCAAATACTTTAAACAATCCTTATTTTACTATTTTCAATCTGATTGGTTCATTTTTCTCAAACATGTGATTTGTAAAAAAATTAAATGCATGAGCATTTATTGTAAACTCACAACTGTTAAGGTTTTTGTTAAGGAACAAGTATTTGCAGTTTTTCATCATCAAGCTCTCAGAATTAAATGATTAATCTAAAACTTATTACCCTTAGGGTTATTGAGGTAAGCTTTCTTTTTATTCTGATTTCATATCAAAATTAATTATTTTTAAGATTAAATGGGCGGTGGCCAAAACTGGTACTTGAAATTTACTATATGTGCCAGTTTTGGCCACACATAAATTAGCCACATGTTTTAAACCATTACATAAATTTAAAAATTCCTGGATGAAATAAAATCAACTAATTTAGTTTTGTTTCTAAAATAAAAGTAACTGATTTAGTTTTGTTTGTTTTCATTTTACATAGTAATGGCTCCAATTAAAAATAAGAAGGCAGGTAGCATTTCCATAAAAAAATTTTGCTACTCACTATCTAAAGTTGGTAAAGGCCATTCAAAATGGAATGTCAAAAACATCTCCATTTTGAATGTTTACCTCACATTTATGTTAGAAAATTTCAACTTGAGGAACCTGACTCGAATGATGAGGAATATTTTTTTTTGTATGCATGGATTGCTCTAATTTTAAAAATGATTGATGAATTTGATTAATGTTGTAATTAAAAATTATAAAAATACATATTTGTGGATATTGTTAGTGAGTATAATACTGCAAATTCTTGATTTGTAAGATTTAAAAAAAAATTTATGCTTTTGCAATGTTAAGTTTATTCCTCTCCCCATTTTTTTTCATATTTTATCAAAAAAAAATTATACAAGCATATATAATTTGTATTTTATCAACCAAATTAAATTATAGTTTGTATTTTACAACCAAATTAAATTATTCTTTTCTGCATTTTTGTTTATTTTTTTTAAACTGAAATCTGCAGCTAAAATCAGTTTAGGTAAATTTTTTTACATATCTTTATAAATTCCTCAAAAAAATCACATTTAAAATAACAGAAAATAATGTACTAAACTATATATTGCATAAAAATGATTTATTTTTACTTAAAATTCATTAAAATGTCTGTTAAAAATATAATATTAGTGTGGTCAAAACTGGTGCATAGAGGTGGCCAAAACCAATTCAGTGCAAATTGGGTAATTTATTTAAAAAATTAATAACTCAAAATCTGAAATATTCTTCAGAAATATGTCATAACTAGCAGAAAGCCAATAAAATTTGCTAAAGAATAGTATATATAGTAGTAGTAAAGAATAGTATGATTTAAACAGTCATCCACTGTGAAATTTCCATTTCAAATTTTCTCTTAAGGTTGCCAAAACTGGATCATCTACCCTATAATTATTAACATTAGGATAGTGTTTGATACCTTATTGGACTTTTAAACTTTGAATTAGATTTTAATCTAATCTAAATGTGAGTTTGTTTTTCCTTTTTTTCTGATATTTTGATGTCACAAGTTTATTAATTTGCTTAATGTATAACTCGCAATACTTTAGTACCCAATTGTAGTAACTCAAAATAATTTAGTGGCTAATTGTTGTGTAGAAAGAAATTTGTAAAAATACTAAAAATGTATTCTAGAATTTTTTGATTGATTGCAATTGTATTGAAAAATAAGTTATTTTTACAAATTTGTTCATAGAAAATGCCGGTACTCAAGCATTCAAAGACAAAAAATCAAACTACAATTATTTAATAGGACTATGTAAAATATATTATGATTGTTTTCAGGAATATAGTTTGTACTTTATAGAATGTGTAATCTTGTCTTTTAGTTTAGTTTTTGCAAAGTTAAAATAGTATCAAATTTTAAACAAATGTTTTCATGTAAATTAGATTAAGCATTAAATGAACACCTTTATTCACACTCTTACTGTAAACCTTAAGAAGGAGATTAATGGTGAGTTTTCTAAAAATGCACATTTTTGGTCATTTGTTTTGATATTCTGATGCAGAAAAGAATAGATTTTTGTCAATGTAGTCGAAAACGGCAAAAGTATTAAGTGTAATACGAATTAACAAGCGAATTAACATATTTTAGCTGCTTTTTTATGTTAACGCATATGTATTTTCACAATTCTTTCTTCAACTTTGTTGTTTTCTGTATTCTATTTGTAAACTTCTTGCATAAATATAATATGAAAATTATCAAAATCAAGTTATCATAAGAACAAATTGAAAGAATGTTCCTATTACGTTTTGTTTCCTTCATAACTTGAACATCTTTCTATTATTTATACTGTGCTTCTTAAAACTGTTATATCTAAAATTATATATTTTTTATGAAGAATATGGATGGGTGGAATATGTATAATTCTTTTTTGTGTTTAGATTTTTTTTTCCTTTATATCTATGCATTTATTTATAGTTTTTCAAAGAATTGAAAAAAGTAAATTGTAAGCAACTTATAATCGACATATAATCTGCATAGCTCCTAAACTTGAACTGTGTCATTTAAAGAGTCTCTACTTTATTTCCTATTCATGTCTTCTGTATTTTCTGAGATCTTATTTTTGGAGAAATTACTATTCTCTTTCTTTACTGGACAACTCTAAAGCAACAATGTAGTAACTAAAATTAAATTTGCGCAAGTTATGAAAATATTGAAATAAATAAGATGTATAAGGTTCAATATAATTTTTGAACATATCGAATAGCTATTCTAAATATATGCTGCTAAATTATATCGAATACATAATTGAAACATTTTTAATTTGATCAATTATTATATTTATTAATTTACAAAATAAATATATAAATCTGAATGATTTTCATTTTTATTTAATTATTTATTAAGAAAGTTAACCTATGTTAAGATGCAATAGTTTTGAGTAATTGGGTAGTTTTCCACTCCAGGTTTTTAAGTACATTGTAGAGTTAAATTTCATTGCTCACACAAACATAAGGGATTTTAGAGAAAGAAACTGAGATTTTAGAAGGGAACATTACCTAGAACTCTAAATACATTTATTTATGTTTAAGTACTTTTGAAATTGGATTCACTTCTTTTGGAACAACGAGGTCACTTCACTTGATTTGTGATGTAAATATAAAAATTCTGGTATGATATACGAAATTTTTCTGTAATTCTATTTTTCGAATATAAATTATTTTTCAACAAAAAAAAAATCAATTTTCTTTGAAAGAAAAAACTGTCGCTTTTTTAAAAATATATTTAGTTTTACATATTCTTAAAACGTTCACGGGTAGCGTAGCTTAATATAATATTCAGAGAAGATTCCAAAAGTGGAGCCACTAAAACACAAAGGTCTAGGAAAGACACATGTATTCAAGGTGTCAGTTTATAAGATTGAGACAATATAATTTTTTTTTTATTTCTTTGGGAACAAAATTTTCTTCCCCTGCAAATTACCTTGAAAAATCTTATGTGCTAAAACCGCTAGCACGTTTTCACAAATCATGATGAAGACTTATAAAAATGGTGTTATTATCCAATAAGAAAATTTTGTCAAACAAAATAAGCAGAATAAATGTAATGCTTTGTTGAGAAGTTTTAATAACAGTGACTTTGAAAATGTTCTCATTTTGAGGCTACTAAGCATCTCTGTATTAATATGCGCATATCGTTTATCATATGGATTTAGTCTACCTATTCATAACAAAAGAATTGTAATTAAATGGTTAGTTTTTGAGAAAAAACAAATATTTTGAAAATTGTTGAACACGAGTTGAACTTATTTCGTTTATTACAGTTAATGGAAATTTTGTATTTATACAAATAGCACAATTTTAAAAACTCTGATCATGCTCGTTCAAAATGTACTGAATGTATAAATTTTAATACGGAAGTTGCAGTGGGAAGAAATTTAGTTTATATAAATAATGCCTCTATTGAGGTATGAAAGTCAGATAATATGAATTGAGGAATGAAAATCGGAACAAACATCTTGAATATATGTTTTATAAGCCATATATTTTGACAACCCATTTTACCTTACCCGACTCTATTCAGGGTTCCCAGAAGCCCTCAAAATGCACTAATAGGGCACTTATTTGCATATTTATTTTTAGGGGCTTAAAGGCATTATTCATAATTTAAATGATTTTTCAATATTTCATAATTTTTCTTTTGTTAGGTTACCTCAGATGTTGAAGGAGATTTGCAGTGTTGGAAATTTCGAAGCCAACAATTTCTGCACTGTATCCGAGAATGAATCGATGTAGTCAAGTCCTTACTCTTTATCGCAGAATATCACTTAAGCATAACATTTAAAGTTATATCAAATTGAAAAAAATTGTATTTTGTCATTTTCTGTTATTTATTTTGTAGTTTGCTGTGTGCTAAAGATTTTTCTTATGTTCATTTGTATTTGTTCACA